>OZ018394.1:11972511-12133726 GCA_963969525.1 Ontholestes murinus | reverse complement strand
ATTGTCGTAGATCTCCGTCATTGAGATGTGTACAATGTAAATTATGGCACCACGTTTCATGCTTAACTCTTCCCAAGACTAGAGTGAATTTCTTATATTCTTAGACGAGTCTAAGAAGGAAAACGGGGAAGACTACATATATTCAACCTGTGAACCGGTGATCGAGGAAGCTGATGATGATGATTTAGTAAGCATGAATGGAACAGCGACCAGCAACAACATCGAAAAGATTATTGAAAAGAGTGTTGAGAAAACAATTAGTCTTGTATTAAATAAACAGCTTTCCCAGTTTAAGAAAGGCATTTTACAATCAATGCAAGATGAAATAAGTAAGTTAAATGCGAAACTTGCATCTATTGAGACGCAAAATAAAATATTGCAGGAAGAAGTCAATGAACTAAAACGAAATTCTAAGATGACCCACAATGATAACGATGTGTATAATGAATTTGAGGACCGCAATAGAAGAGCTCACAACGTAATGATATACAATCTAGACGAATCGAATAGTGCAGATGTTAAAGTAAGGGTCGATGATGATGCTAAACAAGTCCAGGAAATAATTAAATCAGTCGGTTTGCAAAGCTGTCCAGTAAAAATAACACGTCTTGGTAAGAAAAATGATAAACCTAGACCCGCCAAAGTAATCTTTAAGGAGAAATCAAAAGCACTTGACCTGATTAAATCGAATAAGTCATCCATTGCGAAAACTATACATATAAAGCAGGATAAGACCCCGCAAGAGCGAGAGTATTTACAACATCTTCGACAGGAATTATCATCCCGCACAGAAAATGGGGAGGGTGGCCTAACCATTAGATTCTTTAATAGGAAACCTGAGATAGTAAAATTCGAAGCGCGCTCTAAGCTTCCAAAAAAGGACTAAACATCTATTTTCACAACGTCGTCAAGATTAACGATTTTTCAAATAATGTCGGACTTAGTCACTATGACATTTTTGTTGTGGTGGAAACTTGTCTTACATCTAAAATATCAAGTAGTGAATTTAAAATTAACTCTTACAATATATTTAGATTGGATCGTTCCTCTTTAAACAATATTAAAAGTTCTGGAGGTGGGGTGTGAATTGGCATTCGTAAAAATGTATGTGCAAACATCATTCCCATATCACAAGTGGTCACGGAGCAACTGTTTGTGAAAGTAGTATTTAATAATAAGTGCCTGGTGATTGGGGCAGTCTATTTACCACCTCTGAGTCCCATAGAAAAATATGAGTCACATTGTGAAGCTATCAACTCCATTACGGAATCTCTCCAGCCGGATTCGTTTCTAATATGCGGCGACTACAACCTTTCCTCCGATGCCTGGTTTAATGACGAACTTGGCGTGAACGTCTCCAATCTATCTAGCCCAAAAGTTAAGCTCATCTCAGAGTGTACGGGATTTCTGAATCTATCGCAGGTTAACAGGATCCCTAATCCCCATGGAATCTATTCGGACTTAGTGTTTGCCGACGAAAACATCACGAATATCTCCGAAGCTGTGGATATCTTAACCCATAACTCTAGTCATCATGTTGCCTACAATATTGAATACAATACTGAGCTTTACTGTGAGACCATCGTCAGCGATATTGAGTTTTATGACTTTAAAAATGCAAATTTTGGGGAAATTAACAACTTCATCGCGTCCATTGACTGGTGTAGATTTTTGGACTCTTTTAGTAATTTAGAGCGTGCAGTTAGTGCTTTCTACGATGTTGTGTTTTATGCTATTAATATGTTTGTACCGAAGAAGGTCATATATAAGAATGAATACTCAAAATGGTTTACTAAAGAATTAATAGAGCTAATTAAAATAAAGAAAAATAAGCACTGCAAGTATAAAGATTCAAACAACTTTGGACACTATTTAGAATTTCAATCCTTAAGGACCCAATGTAAAAATTTGAATGATTTGCTCTACAAAAACTATCTAAATAAGGTAGAGAATAGTATTAGCCGGAACAGTAAAGCATTTTGGAACTTTTTTGACGATTCAAAAAAAATAAATGGTTTTCCATCAGATATGTTTTTGATAGAGATAGTTAGCAAAAATTTTCAAGATACTGTTGATATATTTGCGGAATTTTATGCGGACACTTATTGTGATAATAATGTTCCCAATTTCGAGTGCATCAGTGATAAATCCGTTGATTCGTCTTATCGTTTCTCTGAAAACTTCAGTAAGGTTTTCAATTCAATTAGCAAGCTAAAGCCCTCAGCTTTAGCCGGACCTGACGGCGTTCCGAATGTATTCTTGTTAAATTGCATTTTTACCATCACCCACCCTCTAACTTTACTTTTCCGGAGATCAATAGATGATCAAGTAGTACCGACTATATGGAAATAGCGCTACATTACGCCTATTTTTAAATCAGGCAACAGGTCTGATATTAGTAAATACAGAGGAGTCTGCATTCAGTCAGCTATTCCTAAGATTTTGGATGGCATCCTAGCGCACCAGTTTAAGTGGTTATGCACAAGCATCATAGGAGAAGAACAACATTGTTGGTCAGGGAGGTCAACTACATCTAACCTAATTGTATATAATCGTTTTATATCAGACGCCTTGGAGGATCGGGGTCAGGTAGATGCTATCTAGACCTATTCCTCCAAGGCGTTCCATAGGGTCTCCCACGACGTGCTCCTTTATAAGCTGGAGGTTCTGGGATTTAATCCTAAAATTATAAATTGGCTACGAAGTTTTCTAAAGGATCGCAAGCAATATGTTGGAATAGACAACTGCATGTCGAGGGAAATACAGGTTAAATCCTGTGTCCCTCAAGGGTGGCATATAGGTCCATTATTGTTTATAGTTTTTGTAAATGATATTGTTACTAACCTTGATTTTTGCTCCGGTTTATTATATGCTGATGATCTAAAACTCTTCGCCATAGTAAAGAATGAAATTGATGCAGCTCTCATCCAAGAGGATCTCGACAAAATTTATAATTGGTGTGTTAGGAATAGCCTTTACCTAAATATGAGTAAATGTAAATCCATATCGTTTTACAGGTGTAAAAATGCAATCATCACGAATTATTTTATAAATGGCACTAAAATCGAGGGCGTGGAAGAAATCAGTGATTTGGGAGTCATATTCGACAAGAAACTCACTTTTACTTCTCACATTCATCGTACGGTAAATAAGGGTCTGAAGCTGTTGGCCTTTATATCAAGAATATGCAAGGATTTGTCACTCAATGCAACCCGTTGTTTGTATTTGGAATACGCATCTGTTGTTTGGTCACCTCATCAGCAATATTTAAAGGATGAACTATGTAAAGTCCAAAATAAATTCTTGCGTTACTGAATATCTCTTCCTTGCAGGACCGTTACATAATTGCAGATTTGCAATTTTTGTTTAAAGTGGTAAATGGAATTGTAGACTGTCCGAAAATTTTGGAAAACATTTCATTTAATTTTCAAGGTTCTGGTTCCAATACACGTAGTAAGACTATTTTTCGTTTACCAAGGCACAGAACTAACTACGGCTATCATGAACCGTTAACGAGAATGATGAGAATGGCCAGCAGACTGCAGGTGAGAAACAACTTTATGCTCTTTTGCAATAACAGCAAGTCATTTGTAAGAAATCTGCGCATAATGAACCTGGGCGAGGTTAGTGAATAATGGTTTGATTGTTTTTATTTTCATTTTTATTCAATTATTTGGCTTTTTTTGTGCG
Source organism: Ontholestes murinus (assembly GCA_963969525.1). Classification (NCBI taxonomy): domain Eukaryota; kingdom Metazoa; phylum Arthropoda; class Insecta; order Coleoptera; family Staphylinidae; genus Ontholestes; species Ontholestes murinus. The sequence goes on along the minus strand of OZ018394.1, from coordinate 12,130,036 downwards.
GTAACTTGTCTATATTCGCTGTAAGTATATCCAGTGTAATCGATTTTTTCAAATGTTATAATATATGTAATGTTATTTTTTTGTAATCTAAAGGGAAGTTCCCGTTAATAAATAAATAAATAAAAAATAAATAAATTATTATAAATAAATTTTAAAACGTTTTAATTTTAAAAAGTTTTCAATTGTTTGTCTTTAAAATTCTAAACTCTCCTCCTAGAAAACTGTTATAAAAAAAATCAAAATCAACTGCTTTTAAATAAATTTTTTAATAAACATTAATTATTGTTCCCCGTCAACAACAGCCACGAACCGGTTTCGATCTTTTTGGAACTCATCAACTTAGCACAGTTGGAGACAGGGAATCGAGATTCACTTAGGAGTATTTAACTCTCCGGGTAAACCATCGAATGATACCTTCATATTTTTAAGAATTTTCAATTGTTTGCATACTTTAATTGTAGTTCTTTTCAATTTTCAACTTTGAACAAAAACTGTTTTATTTTTTTTTAGTTTTCAGTTTTAGAAAATTTTTATATTTTCTTATTATTTCACAACTGTTTAGATGCTTCCTATTTTTTTAATTTTCTATTTTTTGGAAAAGATTCAACTATTTTTAGGCAATTTTTAAACTGTTCTCTTTGGGTTTTTAACTCTTCTTCATGAAAATGTTTTAATTACTATATAAAAATAAAATAAAATTTTAACTGTTTTAACGTTTATTTTAATAACGTAGTTTTGTATTGCAATTCTTCAATTTTGTTGTAAAAATTTAATTTTCAAGTAAAATATCAACTTTTCGGCTGATGCACGGTATTTATTAACAATAATCGTTTTTTGTTATTATTAACTATTTTAGCATATTTTAATTTTAAACAGTTTTCAATTATTTTCTTTAAATTTTCAAACTGTTTTTTTAGGAAACTGCTATTAAACAAATTTAATCGAGTTTATTGAAAGTTCCTAACTTCCTTTTTAGAAATTGTTTTTTGTAATGGTCCAACTAATTTGAAAATAATATTTATTTATATTATTTAAACGTATTTTATAACGGGATTTAGCAATGTTTACAAATTAAAATTCTCTATCGTTTACAATTTAACTTAACAGAAAACTCAATTTTTAAAATTTGTACAGTTGCCTTTTTATAATTCAAAAATACCAAGCAGCTTGTATATCTGCATTGATGCTATGACAATGTAGATATACAAGATGCTTGGTATTTTTCTCCTCACCTATCCCAAAATAATGTATTGCCCTAGCGCACTTTTGACCTATCCTAATATTTTTTCATTGTCCTGGCATACTTTTGACCTTTCTTAATAATTTATTCATTGTCATAGGATTCTTTGACTTACGCCAATAAATAATTTATTATTCTAACGTACTTTATCCATATCCCAATAAATTATTCATTGTCCTCGCGTACTCTTGACCTTCCCCAACAATGTATTCATTGTCCTACCGTTCTCTTGACCTATGCCAATAAATAAGTCATTATTCTAGTGTTCCTTTTATATTTTCCAATAGTTTATTTATTGCCCTAGCGTGCTTTTAATAAATTACCTGGATTTCTTAACTTCGTTTAAATTTATTAATAAATACTTGTTTAAGAATTCCGGCTTTTGTTTATATATATATATATATATATATATATATATATATATATATATATATATATAACCTTTATAAAGAAACAGATGAAGATTATTCCAGGAGAAACGTACTCGAATTGTCTTAAACTATCAGCTTGCAAAAGGTTAAAATTTTATAAAATAAAAATGGAAAAAGCTATGAAAACAAAAAAACAGTTGATACCTTCTTACACATAAATTAAGAGTTTTGTAAATACAATTAATAATTAACTTAAAATTGTTAGAAAAATCAGTTGATTTATTTGTTAAAAAACAATAGATAATTTTAAAACCAGTTAAAATTTTATTAACAAAAAACTTTAAAAAAAGGCACTTTAAAATTTGCTTAAATATTATTGTAATTTACAAAAAGAAGTTAATAAGAAGAACAAATGAAAAAAGAAAACAAAAATCTTAAAACATATTTTTTTTAAGTTTAATTTTAAAAACATCAATTTTAGTTTATTCATCTTGAAAAACAGTAAAAAAGTTATGAAACACAGCAGGAGTTGATATGTTAAACAGTTGAAAACTAGTATTTTTTAATTATTGATTTTTTTTTAACGAAAATTTTACAAAAATATTAATTTGTTCATAAAAAACAAGTATAATTTAGACAAAGACAGTTGCAAATTTACTTAAAAGCAGTTGAAATTATATCAACAAATAAAAAGTAAAATAACACGTAAAACAATTGAAAAGCGTTTAACATTTCATAAAAACAAAAGTGAATCATTTGTCAAAAAACTGTTGATTAAAATGAAAATTTGGTAAGAAACGATTGAAAAGTTTCTAAAAATTATTTTAAAATTTGCATAAACAAAGTTATAATTTACAGAAAAAGACAGAAACAAAAGAAAACAAAAAAATCTTAAAATAAAAAATTATTATAAATATCTTTTAAAAACACAAATTTAAATTTCAATCTTGAGAAACAGTAAAAGTAGAAAACAGATGAAAACAAGTTTTTTTAAATTGTTTTTTTAGCGACAATTAAAAACTTGCTTAAGAAATTTTGTAAAAATATCAATTGAGGAACCAGAGAAAACAGTAGAAAAAACAACATTTTTCTTAAAAGCACTTGAAATTTTATCCAAAAAAAGGAGAAAAATAAAGAAACACAATTGAACTCCATAAACATCATCACTCATTAAAAAAATTAAAAATTCTTGAAGAAAGTCATTAAAAACAGTAAAATATTTTCAAAATAACAGTTGGTTTAAATTTTACTAAAAAAAATTGTTTAAAACGATTAAAAACTTTTTAAAGAAAATTAAAAATTGCTTAAACATAGCATTGATTTACAAAAAAAAATGAACAGGAGAAAACAAAAAAACTTAAAATAATTTTAATAAGAGGAACAAATGAAAAAAGAAAACAAAAACCTTAAAACATATTTTTTTCAAATTTTATTGAAAGTTTAATTTTAAAAACATCAATTTTAGTTTATACATCTTGAAAAACAGTAAAAAAGTTATGAAACAGAGCAGGAGTTGATATGTTAAACAGTTGAAAACTAGTATTTTTTAATTATTGATTTTTTTTATAACGAAAATTTTACAAAAATATTAATTTGTTCATAAAAAAACAAGTATAATTTAGACAAAGACAGTTTCAAATTTACTTAAAAGCAGTTGAAACTTTACCAAGAAATTAAAAGTAAAATAACAAATAAAACAATTGAAAAGCGTTTAACATTTCATAAAAACAAAAGTGAATAATTTGTCAAAAAACTGTTGATTAATTTACAAAACAGAATTAATAGAACATCTTTCAAAGCAGTTGAAATTTTACTAAAAATTTGAAAACTTGGTGAGAAACGATTGAAACCTTTCTAAAAAAAAAACAGTTTAAATATTGCTTAAACATAGTAACACCTTATAAAACAGAGAAAATTCGTCCAAAAAATTGTTAAAAAAATCATTAAAAAGGTGGTAAATTTATCAAAAATTAAACTTTTATTTGCAAAATATAATAGAAAATTGTTGAAATTTTACTAAAAAAAAGAAAATTTGGTAAAAACTTTCAAAAAATTATTTTAACATTTGCTTAAACAAAATTATAATTTACAAAACAAGACAGACACAGAAGAAAACAAAAAAATGTTAAAATTTTGAAATAAAAAAATTATTGAATTTTTTTTTTAAACACTAATTTAAATTTCAATCTTGAGAAACAGTAAAAACAGAAAACAGCTGAAAACAAGTTTCTTTTTCTAAAATTATTGTATTTTTAGCAACAATTGTGAAAACTTATGTAAGAAATATCAATTAAGGAACCAGAGATAAACGGTAAAAAAAACAAGTGGAAAACTTAAAAACCGTTTAACATTTCCTTAAAAGGACTTGAAATTTTATCAAAAAATAAAAAGGAAAAAAATTAAAAACAAGTGAACGTAAAAAAAATTAAAAATTCATTTAAAATTGTGTTAAGATATACATTAGAAAACAGTGAAAAATTTGTCAAAAAACAGTTGATTTATTTGCAAAAAATAATAGAAAATTTGTGAAAAAAGTTCGTTTTACTAAAAAAATATTAGAAACAATTAAAAACTTTCTAAAAAAGTTTAAAATTCGATTAAACATATAATTAACAAAAAAAATGAGGAACAGGAGAAAACAAAAAATACTTAAAACAATTCATATTTGTTTAAAAGACACAAATCTTAGTTAGAACAAAACCAGTTGACATTTTAAAACAGTTAACAGTTTGTTTTTTCTAAAATTAATATTTTTGGTGATAATTGAAAACTTGTGAAAGAAATTTTTCAATTATGGTAAAGAAAAACGATGAATAAAACAAGTACAAAACTTTAAAAAAATATTTTTTTTGTTTGAGAAAGGATTCTACCGTTTCTCATCAAACTTTTATTTTTTAGTAAAATTTTAACCGTTTTCAAAAATTTTCTATTTTTTTTTTGCAAATAAATCTTAAACTGATTTTTGACAAATGTTTCACTGTTTAAAAATAATAAGAAAAACATTAATCTTAACATTTTTTTATGATTTTTAATTTTTTTAATCAAAATTTTAATGCTTATGAAGTATTCAATTCTTTTTCTTTATTTTTCCCTTTTTTATTTTTAACAAAATTTCAATTGCTTTTAAGAAAGTGTTAAACGCTTTTATAATTGCTTTTTTACTGTTTTTCTCTGGTTCCTCAATTGAACTTTTTCAATTGTCGCTAAAAAACAATAATAAAAAAACTTGTTTTCAACTTTTTTGCCTAAACATAGTTATAATTTACAAAGAAAAATTAAAAAAAAAAACAAGAGCAAACAAAAATTTTAGTTTTAACAATCTTAAAAAACAGTGAAACAGAAGACAACTGATAATAAGTTTTATTTTCTCTTAAATTATTGAGTTTTTGACAAGTTGTGAAGCAATAGATAACTTCTTAATCTTTACATAAAAATTGCTAAAGAGGTCATAAAAACGATAGAATTTTTTTTAAACGGTTGATTTATTTGAAAAGTAAAATATTATTTTTTTAATATTGAAATTTTAGAAAAAAATGAAAATTTTGTAAGAAAAACATTTTTAAATTTGCTGAAACACACAGTTAAAATTTATTTTAAATAAAGAACAGGAAAAAACAAAAAACTTCTTAAAAATAATTGAAATTTTACAAATATTGTTAGAAAACACAAATTTAAGTTAGAATCTCACGAAACGGAGAAAAAGAAACATGAAATAGAAAACAGTAGATATTTTAAAACAAGTTTCTTTTCCAAAATATTTATTTAGCGATAATTGAAAACTTTTGAAAGGAATTTTATAAAAATATCAATTGAGGAATCGGAAAAAAAAGAATAAATAATATAAATAAAAACTATAATTTTTTTTTAAGTAACATTTTCTTAAACGCAGTTGAAATTTAATCAAGAAATGAAAATGGAAAAAATAAGAAAAATGCTTAAAAACTACTTAAGCATTAAAGATTTCATGAAAACCATTGTTAGTCGCTTGAAAAATGGTTAGAAAAAATCAGTGTAAAATTTGTCAAAACAATGGTTAATTTATTTCCAAAAAAGCAATAGATATTTTTTTACCTGGTGAAATTTTACTTGAAGAAACAATTGACAATATGGTGAGAAACGATTTAAAACTTAAAAAAAAACTGATAAAAATTGCTTAAACATAGTTATACTTTACAAAAAAATAAAGAACAGAAGGATTTTCTATTTCAAAGAAGAAATAGTTGAAAACTTTTTTTTGTAATTGTGGTTGTAGTTTATTATTACCAATAGAAAACCATTTAAAAAATCCTAAAAATAGTGAAACAGTTAAAAGTTTGCATAAAATCAACAATTAAAAATTTGTAAGAAAATATGCTTTTAAAAAAAATTGAATTTATTTACACAGAAAAAGTAACAGTTAAGAATTTTTTTTTAAATTAAAAGGAGCCAATTAAAAATGTTGACGAATTAAAAACTAATTCGTATCAAATTTCTTAATTAATCAAAAAAGTAATCAAACAATCATGAAAATAAGGCTGAATTTTATAGGAAACACCCTGAATAAAAAAATTATGTTTAGGTTATGTTTAATAACCTAAAAACAACTGTTTTATGTATATAATATAAAAATTATAAAAATATACATATACAAAAAGCCTAAGCCTAAGCATTTAAATATTCATATAAAAAAATAATTAAAACAAAAGATTCTGCATTAAAATTGAACAGAGTTTATTGTTTTATTATAATAATTATTATTATTATATTCACGATTATCCCACTGAATGGGTCAAGGTCGTATCTAACAACTAGTTGAATGCCGATTGCAAAATTTAAGCCCGTTTCGGTAGCACCACCACCAATTATTTTCGGTTGGCAACACGTTCAAAACGCACGCACGTTATTAAGTAAACGCAGGATTGAAATTGAACGTGTTTACTGCGAATATAATAAATTACTCACTGTTACGGCAGCGTCCTTGAACGATGCATCCGTACAATTCCTGCACGGAATCGATTACCGGTGTAAATGAGTTATCCAACACGACATTGGGCGAAGAACTCGAGGAATCTGGGCAATTTTTGATCGTGTCACGTGTTCCACGGACTCTGAGTGCTTGTCGTTCTTTCGATTCCTCCGTTGGATTTCTGGGGCGAGAGCGCAGGACGAATATTATCGATGGTTTCCTGCGGGCAGGATAATGCGGAACGTCGATAGAGAGAGGCACGTAGAGCCGGTTGTAAAATGGGCGTCTGTTTGGTTTTAGAGCACGTGTGCGAAATTATCGACGGACCGTGAACAATGCGAGAGGAACAATTGTTAACCTTGTGCGGTTTTAATGTTTCTCACGTGGATTAATGGGATTTTTTGAATAATTAATAATAATGTATAAACATTGCTACTACTTTAAAAATTAGCATTCTGGCTTTAGAAGTTTTTGCGGATTTATCTGGCAAACTTTCACTTTAAAATAGCTCCTAAGAAAACAAAAAATTGTGAATAGTTTTACGAAATTAGTATGTGCTTTTAAATATGTTTTGTAGTAAAATTCTTAATATAATGTTTAACCTTTTTTCTAAAACCAAACAAAAGGATAACCTGGAGTGTTAAACTCTATAGTAAAAACTGTTTCCCTATCTTCAGCTGCTCTTTGTTGATAAAATCCGAAATAAATCGAAAGCAATCCGTGGCTATTTATTGTTGCTCGCGTGGATTTTACTAATTGGTGAGTGGGATAGAGGCCACCCACCCACCCTACATATGCAAGAAAATTTAAATTATTTCACTGATTTAGTTTTTTTTTAAACACCAGTAAAGATAATGTTGATATTTACGGAAACTAAAACAGTGATTGTGATTGAAGTTTCAATGTATATGTAGGGTGGGTGGGTGGCCACTATCCCACCCTCCAATTAAATAAACCCTAGCGACTATTTTTAAAATTAAAAATTATAGGAAAAGGAAATATCAGCAATTAAATCAAATCAAGTTAAAGTTTTGTGTTTGATTTACTTTTAGCAAAACCCTCGCGTATATTTTACTGATTGGAAGGCGGGATAGAGACCACCCACCCACCCTACATATACATACACAAATATTTAAATTAATTCACTGATTAATATTCTTTTAAACACCAGTCATATTAATGTTGATATTTATGAAAACTAGAACAGTGATTGTAATTGAAGTTTTAATGTATATGTAGCATGGGTGGGTGGCCACTATCCCACCCTCCATTCAGTAAAATCTACGCGAGGGTTTTATCTAAAATTGAATTAACCATAAAACTTTATTTGATTTGATTTCATTGTTGATATTTCCTTTCCTACAATTTTTAGTTTAAAAAAAATTGCCGCTAGTATCTATTTAATTAGATGGGAGTTAGTTCTTACATATATATTTTTATTTATACTTCACAGAAGTAATTGTAAAATCCTAGAAACAGCGACAGAAATTATGCTAATGTTGATCTAAAATTTATACCAGTATTTTAGCTTAAGTTTCTGTGCATTTGTAGGGTGGATGGGTGGCCACTATCCCACCCTCCAATAATTATAACATAAACTAAGATTGTATATTCTATTATATATAATATTAATATAAAACTACCACTAATGGACTAATATAAATACATCTTTAGATTAAGAAATTTATGTATATTATAATTGCAATTCAGAAATTATTATTAAAATATTTTATGGCTTATATTTTAATTAATCTATCGAAAGAAAGAAAAAAAATCTATTCCGCTATAAATCGCCTTGTATATTTGGTTGCATATCTTACAATACAGTATACATAAAAAAAAACATGACCACCATAGTACGGTTTTTAAGTCGGTATAAATGAATATTGAAATTTCTAATTCGAAAAAAAAAACACAGTACTTACCTTTTCGTATCAAATTTTCAACATAGAATAAAATAAAGAACAAACTAATTATAACTTAACTACAAAAAAGGAACTACACACTTTTTATAAACAAATGTAATTTTTTTAAAAATAAGGTTCTTTATTTTTAAAAATTGAAAATGTACTATGAAGTTAACGCCGAGAAGATTCTCAAGTGTAAAATTTTTCTCAATTTTTTATTCCAGGTTTATTTTTTGAGGTTTCTAGAATTTGACAACAATTTCTCTCTCCAATTTCTAAAATTTATTGTTTTATTTCATTTATTTTCTAAAATTGCGGAAATTTTCTTCTAGATTTCTAGAATACTTGGTATTTTTTCCCCTATGTTTTAAGTTTATCCATCCAAATTTTCGAAAATTATCCAGAATATTTTCATTTAAAAGTTTACAACTTGTTTCGGGTATTTCACAGTAATTTCTCTGCTAGATTTTTAGAATTTTCCAACATTCCTTATTTTCTCTTATTTATTTACAAAATATTTCTTCTCTAAATTGTAAGAATTTTCTTTAAGGTTTCTAGAATTTTTTTTTTCATATTTCTAGTTTTTCAACAATTTCACTTCCAAATATTCAGAATTTTCTAGAATTTTTTCCTTTAAACTTCTAAAATCAATTTCTCTTCCAGATTTCTCAAACTTTTTATTTAATTTATTTCCTATAAATTTCTCTTCCAGAATTTTCTTCTTTATTTTTGTAGAAGTTTTTTTCCCAAAAAATTTATAATCTACTTTCAAATTCTAGATTTTTTTTTCGATGTTTCTAAAATTTGATTTCTTTCCTAGATTTCTAAAAGTAGTAATAGTGGTGTTTGGTTATAGACGGCCCTGTCCTTCCCCTAGATTTTTTTTAATTTTCCAACATTTCTTGTTTTGTTTTATTTTCTAAAAATATCCTGCAATTTTACTTAAATATTTTACAATGTTCTAGAATTTTCTCTTCCTAGTCTCAAAATATTTCTTCTAGGTTCCTAGAATTAAAAAACATTCTAGATCGATATATAATAATAATTTCTTTTCTAAATTTTTTGAATGTTCCTTATTTTCTATTAGTTATTTTCTAAATATTTTTTCTCTAAATTATAAAAATATTCTTTAAATTTTCTAGAATTTTTACTTTTTTTCATATTTCTATAATTTTTCAAGCATTTTTCTTCCAAATTTTTATTTTACATTTCAATAACTTTTTTTGAGATTTTTAGAATTTGACAACAATTTCTGTACCAGATTTATCGAATTTTCTAGAATTTCTTGTTTTTTTTTTTAATTTATTTTCCAGATTGCGATAATTTTCTTCTTTAGTTTTCCAGAAGTATTTTCTTAAATTCTCTCTAATTTTGAAGCGCACATCTTTTAAGTCTAAATGTGATTTTTTTGTTCCCAAGTATGGCAGCCAAAATGCAATGTTTGAAATAAAATAGAACAAACAATTTGTATTCCAAAGTTTTTAATTTTTCATTCAGATTTCTAGACCTTTTTTCGAGGTTTCTAAAATTTGATAACAATTTCTTTCCTGGATATATAAAAGTAGTAATAATGGTGTTTGGCTATTGACCACGTGGTCCTGTCCTTTACCAAGATTTTATTTTTATTTTCCAGCATTTCTTGTTTTATTTTATCTATTTTCTATAAATATCCTGCAGTTTTACTTAAATCTTTTACAATATTCTAGAATTTTCTCTTCCTAAACTTAAGTTATTAGAACTAAAAACATTTCTAGATCAATCTATAGTAATAAGAATTTCTCCCAATTTCTAAAGTTTTTCCTTCCAAATTTTGAGAATATTTTCCTGGCGATTTTAGAATTTCATGATAATTTTTAGAATTTTCCAGCATTCCTTGTTTTCTAATTCAATTTCTAAATATTCCTTCTCTAAATTGTTATAACTTTCTTTAAGGTTTATAGAATATTTAGTTTTTTTCATATTTCAAAAATAAGATCTATGGATCTTACAACGTATATTTCCGAAGAAATTTCTAATTCTAAAAAAATCACGATCACAGTACTTACCTGTACGTATCAAATTTAGAACTTATAATTTTATTTAAACATTCTTCCAAATTGCAAAAACTTTCTTTTAGAAATTATAAAAAATTTCCAGAACTTTTTTCGGAGATTTTGGAATTTCACAATAATTTCTCTGCTTGATTTTTGGAATTTTTCATCATTCCTTATTCTATAACGTTTTATTGAGATTTCTCTAGATTTTGGCAAAAATTTCTCTTCAAGTTTTTTAAAATTTATTTTCTAAAAATTTCTCTTCTAGATTGCGAGTATTTTTTTATTCACCTTTCTAGAAATTTTGATTTTAGAGTTTTTCAACAATTTTTCTTTCTAAAATTTGATAAAAATGTCTCTCCTAGAATTCTAAAATCAACCACGTGGTCCTTCTGCTAGATTGTTTAAATTCTCCAGCATTTGTGTAAATGTAAAATTTTACACACTTTGGAAAAAAAATTGTTTTATTTTATTTATTTACTAATTAAAATTTCCTTCCAAATTATAACAATTTTCAAGAATTTTCCAACTTTTTTCGGAGATTTTAGAATTTCTCTCCAAGATTTTTAGAATTTTTCATCATTCCTTATTTTCTCTTATTTATTTTCTAAATATTTCTTCTCTAAATTATGAGAATTATCTTTAAGGTTTCTAGATATATTTTTTTTTCATATTCTTAGTTTTTCAACAATGTTTCTTCCAAATATTCAGAATTTTCTAGATGTTCTTCGTTAACATTTTTAAGATTTCTAGATTTTAGCAAAAATTTCTCTTCCATTTTTTTTTAAATTTAATTTCTAAAAACTTCTCTTCCAGATTGAGAGTATTTTATTCTTTAGTTTTCTAGAAATTTTGATTTTAGAGTTTTTCCAACAATTTTTCTACCAAAGTTAATAATTTTTCTTTCTAGAACTTTTATAAAATTTGATAACATTTTCTATCCTAGATTTCTAAAAGTCGCAATAGTAGTGATATTTTATTTATTTTCTAAACATATCTTGCATTTTTTCTAGGCTTCTAGAGCATCGACTTTTTTTTTCATATTTTTATTGTATAATTTTATACCTTTTTTCAGCGTATCTAAAACTTGATATTTTATCCAAAGATTTTTAGAATTTTCTCTGAAGATTCTAGAATTTTTCACCATATTTTTACAATTTTCCAACATTATCTCTTTAAAAGTGCTAAAATTTTCTTTCAAGTTTCTAGAATTTTTATTTTTCATATGTCTATATGCCTCCTTCTCCTAAACATCACGACAGTGAGTGGAAAATCGTATTTAAATATAATCTCCGCTCGTTCTTCTTTCATTCAAAGTTTTACGTACGTTTTTTGTAATTAATTAGGTTTTAGATATATTTTTAACGAAGGAGCCCAAAGATTAAAATAGATAAATAATCGATGTATAACTCTTCTCGATGTTTCTAAAAATCGATTACAATTCATCTCCTGAATTTCTAAAATTTTCTAGCATTTTCTACTTTTAAATTTATAAACTTCTAGAAATTTAATAATAGGAAAAACACGAAAACATTTCGTATATCTAAATGAGTCTTATTAAGACTACAAAACAAATTACTTATTGAAACAACCAGAAAATTTCTAGAAATTTCTCTTTCAGATTTCGAGAATTTTTCAAGCAAATTTTTTACATATTTCTAAAATATTCCAACATTTACTCCTTCAAATTGTCAAAATTTTCTTCTAGTTTTATAAAATATTTTCCAGGTTGAGAGAATTTTCTTATAGATTTCATTTTTAACATTTTTTCTTCCAAACTTTCTGATTGCTGTAATTTTTTCGAGGTTTATAAAAAAAATACAGAAATTGGAAAGTTCTGGAAATTTTTTAAAGTTTAGTAAAAACAATGTTGAAAATTAATCAACATTTTAGAAATCTATAAGAAAAATTCACACAATCTGGAAAGAATATTCTAGAAAGCTAAAAGAAAATTTTATTCGACAATTTATCTCCCATATTTAAAAAAAAATCAGCATTTCTTGTTTTATTTTATTTATTTCCTAAAAATTTCTCATTGAAAATGCCTCAGTTTTATTTTAAGGTTCTACAATTTTTCTTATGAATTACAAAAATTTCATAGATTTTCTCTTCCAAGTTGCGAAAATTTCTAGATTTCTGGAAAGTTTTTTCAACAATTTGTCTACCAATTTTCTTCTAGATTTCTAGAATTACATATCAGTATTTTTTTTTTAATTATTAAAGTTTTTCAACAATTTATCTTCAAAATGTCTAGATTTTTTGGTTTATTTTATAAAGATTTTACAACAACCTCTCTAACAAATTTTTGGAAATTTTAATTCCAGATTTCTAGAATTTAGAATAAATGCGGTTATTATTATTATTCGCCCTGCACCGAAAGGTAGAAGGGCAAATGATTAAATAAATAAAAATTATTATTATTGCTAGAACTTTCCAGCTTTTTCGAGAACTTTCCAACTTTAATGCATGCATCTAATGACAACTTTTTACAGATTTCTACAATTTTCCAGGATTTTTTCTTTCAAAATGCCAGAATTTTCTGCTTCAAGGTTTCTACAATTTTAATTATTTTGTTTCCATATTTCTAGTTTTACAATTTTTTCAGAATTTTTTCTTCATACCTTTTTTCGAGGTTTCAAGAATTTGACAACAATTTCGCTCCCAACTATGCAGCATTTCTCAATTTTATTTATTTTCCGACAATTTTCTTTCATTCAAATTGCAAGAATTTTCTCCCGAGTTTCTAGAAATTTAAATATTTTTCTCCATATTTCTAAAGTTCGTCAATATCTTTTTCCAAGTTTATAGAATTTTTTCTTTCAAATTTCTAGAACTCTTTTCGAGATTTCTTTTTAAATTACAAGATTTTCTTTCAAGATTTTAGAACTTTCCAGCAATTTTTCTTTCATATTTCTAAAATATTGTAGGATTTTCTCTACCAAATTGATGAAGTTTCTAGAATGCGCATTTTCTCATATTTCTAGAGTTTTTCGACAATTTTTCTTCAAAATTTTTAGAATTTTCTCGTTTTATTTCATCAAAATGTATTATTTTTTCTTAGAGGCTACTTCGTAATTAAGTAGTTTGTAAGTTAGCATAAGTACTGACACAATTTCATTTTGTACATTTTATGTAATGATACTCTGAAATAAAGATTATTATTATTATTAACATTATCAAAGAAATTTCCGTTATCTAGGATTCTTTAAGTAATAAACATTTTTCAATAATGTTTCTCACAAATTTCTTCAATTACCCAAAAAATTTTCTACCATAATGCGAGGCCTTTGTTGGTGGTGTTTTGAATTTCAGCAATTACCCGTTTAGAGCTTTCCAGCAATATTTCTTCAAATGTTCTAAATTTTTCATGTTTTATTACAATTTTTTTAACATTACCTCTTACAGACTGCGAAACATTTTCTTCAAGGATTTAAAACCATTAACGTAACCTTACTTTGTTCAAATACAATTCTGGTTTGTTTGGGCATCACAGTTGATACATCACTGGGAAGACTTACTTCATGGTGTGTTAGGAGTGGTTTATGGTTTCTTTGCCATTTCTTTTTCGCAATGTTCTTGAGTTCACAATTTCTCTTTCAGTTGTCTAGAGTGTTGTATAAGATTTCTAAATTTTCTAGAATTACTTATTTTATTTCGTGGATATTGTCCAAACATTGTGTTACATCATGATACGTGTATTTCCTTCAAAAGTTCTAGAATTTTTTGGCAAAGTTCTTTCAGATTTGTACAATTTTACCTGCACTTTATTTATTTACTTATTTTAGTTCTTTTAATATATTTTTATTAATTAGGTTAATCGTGTTCGCATCCCACAACTTCTCATCAACATCACTGTACTATTATTATTGTAGTTTAGTATATTCAATTGTTTTTGACATGTGTAAACTGTATGTACTAGCACGAAATACATATTATTATTATTATTAATATTCCAGGCAGTTCTCTTTAAAATTGCGATTCTATGTTTCTACAGATTTCAGCAATTCTTTTTTTATATTTCTAGTTTTCCAACATTTTTTTCAAATTTTCTTGTTTTATTTTATCCAACTAATTCTTTCAAGTTTTCTAGAATTTTCGATTATTTTATCTAATGAACATTTTTTTCTTGCAGATTTCTTCAATATTCCAGGAGTCTCTTCCAAATTACAATTATTTTACTTAAGAATTTAAAATTTTGAATTTCAGCAGTTCGAGTTTTCCTACAAGCTTTCTTTTGACTTTCTAAAATTTCCTTGTTTTATTTTATAACAATATACCAACAATTTCTCTTAAAGGTTCTAACGATTTTATGCAATTTAACAGGATCGTTTGCCAGAATATTTTTCTAGAATTCCCAAAAAATGTTCTTATAAATTTTAAGAATATTTAGTATAATTTTTTTATTCTTCAGAAAACTTCCAACTGTCTTACTTTATTTAATTTTCAATGTTTTCTTCTGATGCTATTTAATTATTTAGCTTGTAACATTCCCGGCTCTCAATTTTTGCGGGGCTGGGCGTGGGTTCAATAAATGAAAAATCCGTTTTATAGAGTTGAACAAAGTGTATTAACAAATAACGAAAACAATATATAAACAATAACTTATGCTAGTAAAACTGAACAATGAAAATATTCCGAAACAAAACAAAATGAATTCGACAATGTCCATAACTAAACGTGGGCGCCACTCAGTAATAACGTACTGAGACGTATACGGGAACACAATAAATGTTTTTGTAGCTCTTCAGTATTGTAATAATTAAAGAAAAACTTATCTGCTTCAAAGTCGGCATGCACTCACTCAGCGTCTCTTGTTCCGACGGAGTCCAAGTGCGTTGTGCGGGACAGCGGGACGGAAACAACGTACGGTAGGACGGCAAGGCGACGAAAAAATGGCTTCTTCGGGAATAATCACCGGGCTCCCAGAAAGCGCTCACGGCTCAAAACTTCGGCAAGGACCTCGATCAATTAGCAGCACTTAATCTGTGCATGCTATCGGTAAATACCAAGCAAAATCGGCCAATCTGACTCCCGATTTAAATAACCAAAAACTCTGCCGCTCTTTGCGCGACCAAAACTCTCGCTCTCTCCCTAACCTCAACAAAAAACCGTCGCCCACGCCGCGTCGCGTTTTTCCGTTTTTTCTCTGCCGCCCTCGATCAAAACAATCTTATCACGGCCCGCCGTGAATATCCACGGCCTACCATATTTCCCTATTGCCTCAATTAATTGCGCGCGAAATATAAATTGGAACGGCATGGAAATATGACCGTTACAATATATATATATATACATATACATACATACACACACTACAACATTCCCGGTATATTTGAAAATAGCACTGCTACAAGCTGACAAACTATCATCCTCTTTTTCAAGCACTTTCATACACCGTTTTTCATCAATCTAGCGTACTCTTGACCTACCACAATAAACTATGTATTGATCTGCCGTATAACTGCCCTACGTCAATTTACGGTTTATTGGGATAGGTCAAGGTAACGCTAGGTATCGTAGGTCAGGAGTACGCTAGGTCAATGTATTATTTATTAATGCGCCAGGATTAATATGAAATTGATTAGGGTAGGTCAAGAGTACGCTAGATTAATACAAAAGGAATTGAGGTAGGTCAAGAGTACGCTGGGTTTACATAAAATTATTTAAGATAGGAAAAGTATATACTTACAATTAATATAGAATTTATTGGAGTATTGCAAAAACGTTGGTAAAAAGAACTAACAAAATAAAATATTTAAAATTATTACAATTACTTTAATTGAAAATACTCTAAGCTTGCTTAAAACAAAGGCATGTTATCAGTTAAAAACTGGACAAAAACAGTTGATAATTTCAAGAAATAGTGAAAATAATGTTAAATCCTTGTTTTAACTTTAAATCACTGGAATGTGAAGCACTCAAAAATAAATGAACTGATGATCATCAAGAAACAGAAAATGGTTAGTATCCTTAGTAAAATATTGAAAATTGCCAGAAAAATATAATGGTAAGAATAAATCAATTTAAGTTATTAGAAAACAACTAAACTCGAGAATAGCCGATCGTGATTCTCAATCTAAAAACTGAAACTCGAGAATCTATTATAATAAAAACAAACCAATTTTTATTTTCAAACTCTACTCCATAACCAAAAATCAATTTTAAAATGTAAATCGTCGATTGAAATATTGGTCAATATTTCAATCAACGATGTAAATATTATGCAAGCGTTTAAATTAAAATCGCTCCACCAGATGGCGCAAGCATACACTTCGTTCAATACAGAATGTTGGTTTTATAAATTAATGAAAAATAATAGTAAGAATTTGAGGTATTATTTTGGTCATAAACCAAATATTTCTTGCAACTTTTCAGTATTGAATGTAGGCCTTAAAATATAGATAAATCAAGTGAATACAATTATAAATATTTATAACATTAGCACTAGCTCACTCATTGATATCATTTGATTACCTACCATGTGTATTGATCTTCATTAACTCTACTAACACATTATTTAAAACCCTCTGCAATTCTGTATAATATAAGGTCATAAATGAATACTTTTAGGTCCTCAATATAGATGTGCTTAACAAAAATAAAGATTCTTGTCATAAAAGACTTCTTTTAAAATATATGCAGTTAAAAGCTTCACATTAAAACGTTTTAAAACTGAAGAAAGATGTTTACATGCATTTTTATATTTTTAATTTAGCAGTGAACAGAAGAGAGATCAAATCACTTACTCTAACCACCAGCTGGAAATGCCACTGTTTGGAAGCATTTCATATGGACAGTATATAAAACGTAATTACATTTTATCATTAGTAAAACTCGACATATTTGTTAAAACATTCTTATGCATCAGAATGTTTACCTTTATAAACAAATTAAAATTCTTCAAGTCAACTTACTGCCGTCTATTATCAAGAGTATGAATAAATATTTAAACTTGTTTACCAATCTTCTGCAAAAAAAAAAAAACACTTACCTTACGTAAAAATAACAGTAATTTTTATAACAAACAGTAGATAATAGAAAGCCATAAACATTCTGCTACAACCAGATTTAATTAACGTCTTAGCAAATGAAACAATATGGACCAATGTATGAAATTTCTCATTACAATTCTTAATCATTACGATTATAAATATATTTGACCTAAATTTATATTTACTGTTCAATAATATATTTATTTATGTATATATATTACACTATTTTAGTACGTCAACTAACGATATCATCTTCATATAACAGAATTAAAAAGTTAATTGCAATAATAATTTATTAACGACTAAAAAATCACTTGCTAAAATGAATTCAACAACAATCACAATTCGCTTCCAGTATCTCTTAGAACCGATATATATATAATAAAATCCCTTCGTTTATGTTTATATTAATATATATATATGTACGTCAGTATGTATCAGAACACAGATATCATAGTTTTATATAAGCGAGACGGAACACTGCAATTATTCACAAAACAAGTTCTTTTATTGGAATGTACAAATGATTTATTTTTTTAACATAATGTTTGCTGTTCCCTTCATACAACAAAAATCTACAACAGTTTTTTTTTTATACTATTCAATGGATGACTCGCACAGGTTCGAGCGTTATGTACATTTATATATAATCGCATCTTACTCTCTATATATATTTATACATAAGCCGTAGTGCGTTCATTAGTACGAAAGCCTAGTCGTGCGGGTATCGCGTTTTGTTATGAGTAATCTCTTTTACACCTGTTTGTTTTTCTTTTTTTGCAAATATCATCTGAATCGGCTAAATTAAAAGGAGGAGAATACTATGTAACATTCTTATGCTAATTGTCAAACGCTGGCGCTGCGACGTCGGACCGGTCGTTAAAGTGGGGTGACGAGTAGGCCCGGTCGCAGCGCCACCATTTGCATAGGCTAAACTACAGAGAAGGCTAACACGTATAATAACTATCAACACCAAACCATCGATACATGTAATGTTGTTATATTTACAACAACGCATAGTATTTTCATTTCAAATTGAAAATTCGATAATTCATACTTTCCTTTTATTGTTTTGCATCTATTCGTACGTTTTGACAACCAATTTTTTTTTAAACAAATGGAAGGACTTAATAAATGATCTCTCTAGAATAAATTGAACATAATCACAAATTTCATGGACTTATACTATATTTTCAGTAGTTACATATGGTATTAATTACGTGTGTGGGTGTGTGAGCAAAATTAATCTAATGGTGAAATAATGAGAGAAAAGAAGAAGTCTAATTAACGACTAAGGTATCTTTTTACAGAGTGATATGTTGAAATATTTAAATAAACGTAAATACGAGCCTGCTTGTAATGTTGAACCTGGTAGCGAAGGCCGACCCGCCGATATACACAAACAATATGAAAAAAAACAAACATAGTCTATTTTAAAAAAACCTATGTAGACATGAATTAAAAGTAATTGTGCTATTTTTGTTTTTTTTTATTTTTCAAATACTCGAACCGCTCAATAGAGCCATTTAATGTAGGGTCTGAAGTCAGGTTTCCTTTGCCTTTCTTGCCTTTTAAACTAATATATACTACAAATATAACTATACAATAATTAAGACGCGACCTTTCGTGAATTTGACTGTCGATGAATCGCTAAAAGTACTGTTAAAATTATTTACACGCGCTAAATAAATTCGCACCAATATTTCCGGGTTCCGCGCCCAGCCAAGTTCAGGAAAGCCCGCAAATATTTTACAATTATTTTTACATTTAAACATTAAAAACAAATGATAAAAATAGTTGCCCAGATATTTTTGAGCATAAACGGACGCGAGCCTATGAAAACTGCACGCGCTTTCGGACGAGGAACCAAATGAGGGACGTTGATTTTGTTTAAGGAATAACATGGGGGGAGCAGTAGTGGCGGTAGAGAGGGAAGAGAGAGAGGGGGGGGGCGCTGGATGGGCAGATGAAAAATTAAAAGCATAACATGAATAACTTATTTTGTGTAGAGGTAGATGGCTACGATAAGACCGTAAAGACCCAATACTTCAGCGAAGATAAGGATGAGGATCATTCCTACGAAAAGGCGGGGCTGCTGGGCCGTACCACGGACGCCGGCGTCGCCCACGATGCCGATGGCGAAGCCTGCTGCCAGACCCGAGAAGCCCACGGCCAGGCCTGCTCCCAGATGGATGAAACCTCTGTAAAATAGGAAAAATCGATTTGACACAAACCTATTTTTAATATTGATTTCTTTTTTACTTATTTTCTGATCAAAATTCTAAATAATAAATATAAATATATAAATAGTATATATCTTTTTATAGTGAAAAGAAGACGGAACCTGAATGTAAGAGAAAAATAGGGAGTACAAAGTCAAGGTGAAAGAAGCAAAAAGTAGGGAGAGGAAATTGAAATAAGGAAAAGGGGAGAAGACGAAAAGTTGGAAATAAGGGGATACAGAGTAGTGGTGTGGAATTATTATATTAAGCAATATATATGAGAAGAAGAACAATATTATTTTAAATTCAAATATTCCCTTTTTTTATATACAGTAAAATTATTAATGTAACGTTCTTCTTTTAAATTGGATAAAAGGTATTCGGTTTAATATGTCCTACTGGGAACATATTAAACTGAAAAAACAAAAGCTAAGAAATGAGTGGGTAATGATGAAAAAGGGAAGGTGGATGTATATGCAGAATATAAAAGCTAGCAAGTGAAAAGGAAGATTGAGAAGAATAGAAGAAAAAACTTACTCATGCAGGAGGGGAACGTTAATAATAAGAGAAAATAAAAAAAAGTGAAAGAGAATTAAATGAAAAAGGGAAGAGATAAAGTAATTGAGATAACAAGTAAGAGGGAAAAAGGACAGATTTTTTAAAATCAATATTATGATGCTAAAATAATGTTCACTATTCATATAAAGAGAGAGATAAACATCTTTATTGAAAGATAGTGTTACATCTGATTATAGGACAATTACTATGTTTCTTCTCTTCTTTTTTCCATTGGCTATCATATGATTTTTAATTTAATTTTCTTCTTTGAAATTGAATAAAATATAATTTGTTTAATATGTTCAAATTGAACAGGCAGAAAAGTGTCGAAGAGAAGAAGGTGGAGATTTAATACAAAAGCTAATTAATGAATGAGACATTAATAAAAAAAAAAAGGAAAATTAAAATCAAGAGGAAAATGTAAATGGATAAAGATGTGGGAGTAGATATCAGGAAGAGATATCTACTCCCACATCTTTGTGGATAAAAAATATTCAGTATATTAGTTTCCTATTTTAATGTTAAAAAAATTAAATATCTAAATTAATTAACAGGTTTTCAAGTTTTTTAAAAGTATTTAAAAAAAATGTGAACATTTTCTGTCCCCAGGGTGTGTTACATTTATAAAAGCAAGTTGTACTAACTGTGTTGAATTAAAGTTTTGTATAATAAACTATTATTTACCTGTACAGTGGATATTCCTTTGGTTCAGCAAGAGCACCAGCGATAAGTACAGCTACTACAAGACCGTAAATGGCAATAATACCCGCCATGACAACGGGAATGATGGATTTCATGATGAGTTCGGGCCTCATCACCGACATGGCGGCAATACCGGTACCAGACTTCGCCGTTCCATAAGCGGCTCCCAGCGCTGAAAAGAAAATTGAAAAGAAATTGTTAATAAAACACTCACTTTATTGCAATTTAAAATTTTACGTTTAGTATTTTAAACCTACTTTTTGCACGCCGCATATTCGCGTCAAATAATTATATTAAATATATTACAAGATCAGCTAACGCATAAATATTTTATTGTGAAGTCGTTTGCTTTGTAGTACATGTACACATATAGAACATAATGAAATTAAACTCGATAACTTTTATTTAGAAAGTGACTATAATGAATTATTAGATAATTGATATTTCAAATACCATAACTTAAAGTTCAATTGTTTTTGTCAATTAATTTTTAATAGTTTTAAGTACAACTTAAAATTGTTTTTATTCAGTTATTTGTCATTGAAAATTGTAAGAATAATTATTTTTTCAGCAAAAAAATGTGTATTAAAGGATTAATAATAAAAGGCATTGTGGCACTCTATTCAAGCACTCCTCACTTGCTCCTTGACCTCTAATCCTACTACCACAATACAATAGCCTCTTCAATTAAACTTCTACGACAATATACTAATTTTATTGGGATTACATTTTCATAAATGATCTATTATATACACATTTTTTTTTTAAACTTCAATCGGCAAGATAAATGAACTGAAACAGTGCTAATTATAGACACACTCTGTATATAGTGAATTTGTAAACTAATCCTGACCATCTGTAGTTTATAAATAAACCGACTCTAAATATAAACGACAATAGGAATGAACTTAATTTAATAAAAGTAATTCTTATTCTTAACAATACATACATTCAAATAAGTGTTTAATTAAACAAAAATATAGTTTAGTTGATAGGTTAGTAGCATTCGGCAGTCAAGGCTATTTGTGGTTAATAAATAATATGTTTACGAGGTGCTTTTTTATGATTGAAATTCGAAACTTGTTTGGATCAGAGAATTAATAACAGGTATAAATAATCTATTCTGAGACAATATTTAAAAACAATTTTATTCTTATATTTATTTTGATGGTAAATTTATACAATGTGAATGAATTCTGAATTAAAAACCTATTGAATGGAATAATTGCATCATCTAAATGTGTAATCAGTTTTAAAAGCCAAAAAATTTAAACCATTTCCACAAATAAAATTATTATTAATTAGGTTGTTGATTAAAATGCTTGGTTTTATTTTAATTGACAATCTAATACAAAAATCTTTCATCATGAGTTAGAGTTAAGTGAGAAATTAATTTATCTTAAAATAAAAATATCATGATTAAATTTTTAGGCTCAATTATTACCATAGAATGTGTTTCAAAAAAACAAGACTTATTTAATCTTGCTGACATATAAAATGATAATATTTCTTTGAACAGGAAAGCATTTTGGAGTGCGGCCAATCAACCGTATCGTTTATTTTCGTAGTGTTGTTAATTAAGCGTGTATAGTTATATAAACCTTACAGCTAATCGCATATACGTTATCAAGGTGTATGTCAAGATCCGGCAATGAAAACTCGTGCTGTGAGAATTATTCAAATGAGTAATTACCTTCACCTACCCACGATTCATTATTAATACACTATTATTAATTAATTTATTAATAAAAAAAAAGTACATTATCAATAAACTGTATTAATTAAAAATTGATTAAAATACTTTTTTCACATTTTTCTCCTACTAATGAAGTGTTTTTATTTTTAATTAATAAATCTCCTGTCGATTATGTAAATTGGTGACAATTAAAATAAAATAAAAATTATATGAATTGGTCAATTGGGGATCTTTTGTTTTTATTATTAGTTTTTAATAAAATGGTTATGTGTGTCGATTCATGGAAATTTGAGATGCTATAGTTATATTATTTTTTGTGTAGGTACTTCAAGGGTCGAATTTAGGCCCTCTTCTATATTTTTTTTTAAATTCAAAATACCTTTTACCTTTCGGTGTCGGCTCTCTTCTATATATATATATATATATCTTATTAATGTGCATACTGAATTGAAACACTTGAATGCAAGTATAGATTATTCATATGATTGTTAAAACAGCAAGAATTGTCAAACAAATCAGTAAGGTAAATTTTTATAGTAAAAAATTACAAAATATAGATCCTTTATGAAGACAAAGGCTGCAAAGAATGGGAAACATTTCAGAGCACAACTGCAGTAAAAAACTGTAAGCATTATGAACATATCAAATAAAAAACATTACTCAAAAAAATAATTAAAATACGTATGTTATTTTAGAGATGGAAGATCGTGAAGTGAACAATGTAAAAGGGAATTGAATTTTATTGCCTTCAAATAAACCAAGTAAATATTGTTGATACTCAAGGTTTCTACTTTGTTAAAAACTTAAACAAAAATCTTTAAGGTTTGATAAGTTAGCTTAAAACAACAATTTAAAAAAAACTAAGCAAGTATTTCATTTTATTTTGTTAAAGTAAAAAAAGAACAACTGCAATTGTTTATCGATTAATAAATTAAAGAAATAAATATTTTGATTTTACTGGTGTTTCTTTTTTCTCAATATTTTTAAGTACATACTCTTAAATTCACACATCTGCTCACTTAACCATTCATCACCCAAAAGCCAATAAATTTAATCTCGTGGATATTTTCACCACATTAACAACATCACCTATGAAATATTCGGATTTTATGACGGAACGTTTACATATCTCAAAAATTGGTCGACGGCCAAACGCGTTTGATAAATGAATGATGACTAAATTAACATTGTATTTTTTTCCTGGGTTCCTTCCAGAAACCTGCGTTACTGTATTTAAGGAATGTACGTCTAAAACACCTTGCCTAGGGGAATAGTAAATAGAAAAACAGCTGGAGTTGTGATGCAACCGTAGCTTTATGAAATCGTTCTGTATTTTAAGTTTGGTTTTCACAATCTAATTAGAACTACTGTTAATGTTTTTTATTTGGTTATTTTATTAATATGTATGTTAGAAAAAGGTTTGCTATTCTGTAGCAAATTAATTGGATGAGTTACGTAAAGATAAACTTCATTATAAAATAAGGCACTAAAAACCTTTCGTTGATATTTGGTATTTCAAATTAACTGTGTGAAGAATTTTTTATAATACTATACTATTTTATAGTTTGACTACAACTTTATTGTAGAAGTGAGATTTTTTCGCTCATCGTCAATTGGTGAAACATCATTTAACAATAATATAAATTAATTAATTAGAATCACTTGGTTTTCCTTGTTTCAGAATTTAAAGAAATAAATTCTGAAAACCAAGTGATTCTAATTGTTAATTTACAGTATAATTTAATATAAAAGTATCTACAATTCACATTGATTAAATTCATTGAATAAAAATTTAAATAAGGCATTGTTCAATAATGTATAGTTAGTAAATTGTAACTGTAAACATGCTCTCAATAAATATTTTTAAGCCAGCTATAAATATTCATTATTTCCAGAAAATTATTAACATTGCAAATTTTGTTACCTACAATGTTCAACTTTACTAAACCACTCTACACCTACATAATATGCAAATTGAGGAGTTATTTGAGAGTTCCAATTTTATAAAGCATCACTAACATGTTTACTTGTTTTCAACTATATAATTGTCCTTAAAAATATACATACAAATTAATCAATACATTTATGGGTTACAATTTATAAGAAATTATTCATCAAAATGTGATTTTCATGTTGAAGAATTAAGAAGGGACTGACACGTAACGTGACACACCCCAAGTCTCTGTGGGACATTGAAATCAGGTCAGAGGGGGATTGCGGCCCCTCTCTCTCGCATAACAATTAGGCATGAATATTACAGGCATCAACCTTTAAATTTTCAAGACCACACATGCATATAAAATACGTCAAAGACAATAAAGAAAATTCTGTTGCTAATAAGATCAATTTGTCTCACTTACCCCTTGGTGAAACATTTTTTATTAAGATATTACCATTAGAGTGCCATCTATTGTATAATATCTCAATCATGGTTAACACCCAAAGAGTTAAAAAGTAAATCTCGATTCCACGTCTCTAACTGTGCTACACTGATGAGATCCAAAATAGATCGAAACCGAGGCTGGTATTGACAGGGAACAATTATTTTTTTATTAAAATGATAATTAATTAAAAATACTTGCTATGGTTTCACTGCATTTTTTCTCTAACTAGTTTCGACAATTTGCCATTCTCAAGTGAAACCATACCAAGTATTTGCGTAAAGCAATCATATTACTCTATAGTAGTTTGGATCTTTGCCCGAACCACTTCAGAACGTTCAAGTGTTTAATTAATCATCTTAATTAGTTAGTTAGAAAGTGAAACTTATATTTTTGTGTTTGATTATTCATATTTTGCAGAAAATTAAAAACTACAAAAAACTAGATTTTACTCAAGTGTAAAAAATGATTATAATCATGTTTACCTTTTATAACTCATTTAATTGATGGATTAAATGATGTATAATCTCTATAAATAATGTAATAAAAATAGAAATTGATGAACACAGTTTTCAAAAAAGTTTAATTATGTGTAACTGTTGCTGACACAAATTGCTGAAAAGTCTTTCCTAAGAAGGCGTCAAAAAAGTAAATAAAAATCCAGATGTCCAAAAGGATATTTCCTCCCCCAGCATCATGGGAAGGAAGGGTTTGAGCGGAAGAACTCAATATGTAATTGTGCTTCTTTCAACCGAAAATTTGACATATGTTCTTTTAAAATTAACTTGTTATAAATGAAATTTTCAAGAAAGGAGGCCAAAGATACATAAATAAATAAATAAGTTACTGATTTAATTTTTAGTAATAGTAGTGTTTGGCTATCGACCATGTGGTCGTTCTGCCGCGTGATTTGCGTATTTGTGTGTGTGTAAATGTTTGGTTTTCATTAAGTACAAAAAAGATTAAAATTTTCATTAAATCAATTATATTCATTTGACATAATGGAGAATATTAACAGATAAAATCTTGTGCTGGTCAATACACGACACTAATGAAACCCAAAATAAATGGGCACAAAAAACGCCCTCCTGTGAGCATGTGCGGATCGATTGATTTTTATCCGTCATCCTTACTCCAGGCACACAGGGAATAGAAGGTTAAAAATATTTGCAGTAGTTTGGATGAATGAGAATGGCTGCGTTCATCTTGAACTGGTGCCAGAAGGTCCACTTTTATTAATCCGATGAAGGCTAACAGTGTTTGTGCATGTGTGTGCGAGTGCGTACATTGCATTTATTGGTCCTTATATTTACGTCAAGGTTCTGGAGAAATAAGTGCAGTGAAGATATTTACTTAATTACATAAAGCTTTCTAAGCTTTGGTTAAAATTAATGAAGATATATACTTAATTACTAACTCATGTTAATTTATCTATAACCATGTAAAAACAAAAACACTTAAAATTGTTTTACATAGTACATTTAATTTTATTTGAAAACTGGCAAGCCCACTGGAATAATTAAAATTAATTCAAATCAAGAATTAACCTACACTTTTCGTGTAATACAATTAAAATAGCACGCATAAATAATTCATGCTTTAACTAAATATAAATATTGGGCAGATTTTGCAATAGCGTCGGGTGTGTGTATGTTATGTCACACTTGAACTTTAAATTATAAATTCAGTGGAGTTTTGTATCCGTGCCAACTTTCGCGAATGTGGATTTTCCACCTTTCCGATATGTATTTATTTATGTAATATCGTGCATTACGACCGAGCCGTACGTGTTATTGAACTTGAGGTATCAATTACCACGCTCAACGTTGAACACTTTACGTCCTGCACAATTAACTGTCTTAATGAAGTGAATTAATGCGATTGGATGTAATTATATACATTTACGTGTATTTATATAAAATTCATTGTGTAACATCATGCAAATTAAACAAGATTCATGTATTGGCAACAGTTGTGGATGGATTAAACCTCATGTTTATGGCTGTTTTTGAAACAAATTAGATAAAGAAATTCGTAATGATTTATCTGTGGAAGTATGTTCAAGTTTTAACTTATAATTGGAGGAAGTTTAAAAATGTTTCACTCTCTAAAGGTTAAGTGAGCAATTAATTGAGATTTTGGTCATTTATTTAGTTGTGAAAACTTCATTTAAAAGTTACATTATTACCAGAGGGAATTTAAACAAGAAAAGAAGCCTGAGTATTTTTGCATGTTGTAAGTAATTAGAAATAACTTAACTATTAAGGTGACTTTAATTGGTTAATATAGCCTAAAATGATGAATGATGATGATGTAACAGAGTTTTTAATTCCTACAACCAATGAATTATATTCTTTGCATCAAAATCTTCCTGCTGACAATTTGTTTTTATGCTGAGGAAGTTAATTTGCAAAATGAAAATGAAAAAATATTGATTAAGCTTTAGTAAACTGTTAATAGATAATGTTCACGTAACATAACAGGAAAAAGCTATTTAACATTAGCATACCTAAACAAAACAATGAGAGAAGTAATTGTGGGAATTAATTCTTTGGCGCAACAGATTAACAGATCTATTAAGTTAATATGTTTTAAACACTTAATTATACTACATTCATTCAAAACTTTATTTAGAAAAAACCGCTGCTGTAACCCGCTCTAAAATCCATTATTTATTTTAAAAAAAAACAGCTGCTGTAACCCGCTCTAAAATCCATTATTCTTAGAGATTACAACGGCATTCACATAAGTTTACTTTTTTCCACTGTGTCTAAATTCTTATTAATTAATATTACCTCATTATTGAATACAAAAATAATATTTTTTTCTACTATATATATTTATGATATTATGTAAAAAGGTTTTATATTTACATATAAAACCTTTTTACATAATATCATAAAATATTTTCCTGCAATTAAAAAGAATAATTTACTTTATACTTCCACCGACCAACCCATTTACCCGCAGTGGAAGACTTGATAAATGGAAATCCATCAATCAAATTTTTGTGTAGTTACATTAAGAATATTTTTCATTCATAAACATCAATAGTTGTTTAACACACAACCACCACAATTAAAAAGGTCAACTTGCTTTGCATTTTTCATACTCTGCAAGGTGGTTGACATGATAAATGGATATCTATTAATCATATTTTTTTTTTCTTCATAAAGTTGGACAGGTGCCAGATTATATTTCCACTTTAGCTGTACACGATGAAATATACAGGGTGACTGACGAAAAACCTTTGGTGCTGTATCTCGCTTATTTTTTATCCGATTTTAATAAATAAAACATCAAATTAAACCATTTTTAAAAGACTTTAATAGGATCTGAACTGTTATTTTTTCTCGCACCCAGTTTTTGACAAAATACGATCAACATTTTTTTTTTAAATTGCACTGTATATATATTTTTATTGATTCGCAAGGAGATTTTTATTTTCTGAATATAAAATTGTAGACAAATTTATCCATACATCAAACTTAAGTCGAGAAATTAAGGATTAAAAAAATAAATAAAAAGTCAAGTATCCATTGTAAACAATATACAGACCCTATTTTAAATGTCAAAAGTGACAGTGGCAGCCATTGATACAATACTGCAACGATTTTTAATTATTTCATAATTAAAATGTTGCAATATTTCAAACACTGTACTAGAATTTTGTGCTTCTACAGAAATCGTTTTTCAGTTTTTGAAATCTTGCAACATTTTTATTATGAAATTATTAAAAATCATTGCAGTATTGTAATAATGACTGACACTGTCACTTTTGACATTTGGAATAGGCTCTGTATATTGTTTACTATGGGTATTTGATTTTTAATTTTTTTTTTTAATCCTCAATTTCTCGACTTTGGTTTGATGAATGGATAAAATCGTTTACAAATTTAGATTCAGAAAAAAATCTCCTTGCGGATCAGTACAAAATATATATACAGTGCAATTTGAAAAAAAAAGTTGATCGTCTTTTGTAAAAAACTGGATGCAAGAAAAAATATCAGTACAGTTCATATTAAAGTCTTTTAAAAATCATTTAATTTGATGTTTTTTTTATTCAAATCGGATCAAAAATAAGCAAGATACAGCACCAAAGGTTTTTCGTCAGTCACCCTGTATACTGAATACATTTAGGCATTAAAAAAAAGTTTAAATAAATAAAAACAAGTTAAATCTGCCAAAAATATAGTTACAAACTTAAGTTATACAAACAAAATCAAGTGTTTCAATCAATATAATCCAAAAATGTTTCACCACGGGTTAAGTGGCAAATATTTTAAGCCTAATTTTCTGTGAGCTTTCAGTAGTAATAATTTCTTCATAAAATCCTTAATTAAAATGTAATTACGATGGTTTCTGCCTGTTAAAGTGGCTTTAATTGGCAAATTTATGCTAAATCTATTCTTAACTGCATATCAATTAAAAAATAATTAAATAGATTTACTATTAATGAGACTTCAATTGATTGATCTATCCTAAAAGGAAACCTCAAGTTATAAATCTTCAAAATCATTTAATTAAACTAAACTGTCTGCATTAAAAACTTCCTGCTTACAAAAATGTCCTACTGTGTTTTTGAAGTGTACTGAAGTATATAGTATATGAATTTTTTTAAATGTTGTTGGAAATGTTCGTTTTGTTCACCAGATTTAAAAAAAATCAAAGGGAGTGCATACAACCCTTTAAATTTTTTAATCTTTTGAACAAAAGAAACATTTCAAAAAAGATTTAACCTGAATGAAGAAGATATCTATCACATCTATCAAAAACATGATGACAGATTAATGAATATGACAGGAGGAAGAATCCAATGAAGAATATAAAATTAACAGCACTACACACTCGTAGCTTTTGTTAAAATACCATTAAGTTATAATTCTTACCATTAAACATATTTTACTTTAAATTTTTAAAAATAATAATAAACAACATTTTTAAAGTTTTGGATTATCTAATTTCATCCCCATTTTTCTCAAGAAAGGTGCTTGATGGAAACTCTGGACATTTACAACATTTATGATTTAGGCAAAATTTCCAATGGGAGAATAGTAGTGTAGTTTGCCCCATTCATTCCACAACTATGGATTAGAGAAGGATTTAAATCTTCATTACTAAATATCGAATATTAACAAAAAAATACAAGAAAACTCCTCTCGAAATATGTTGCAATCAGTTGGAAAAAATTTCTTACAGAGGATCTAACATCCTTCAAGTTTGCAATGTTAATATTTACTAACTTTTGAAGAAAACAAATTAAATAATAAAAGTACATATCCAATCCGTAATTGAATAATAAGGAATAATTCAACTGTTATCATTATCAAGCTTCATTCTTAAATTTCATTGTAGAAAACTCATGCAAAAAATATATGTTTTCAATAACTCTCAAACAATTTCATTCGCACATTCCAAAGATTAAGTGTGATTGTTGTTATTACAATTCCAGAAAATTATACTCACTGTATAAGTATGTTTTCAAGGAGGAATGTTTATTACAATTGCACAATGGTTTGTTTTAATAATAAAAACATGCAATCAATCAATATTTACTCGACTATATTAAGATATCAACAATCAAAAACAATGGGGATTAATATATTTAATCTACGATTCTGATATCTTACAAGGTTGTTTACACATAATCCTTTAACTTTAATTACGTTATCGTGTAATGAAGTGTAAAATAAGAAAAGTATGTTTAACATTATGGTGCCTAAAATAAAGATTGTATTTACAGCAATAATTAAATGAGCAAATCTTCAATAAAAGGTGATAATAATATGAAAAAATGTTCACCTACTCTTATCACGATTCGGGGAAACCACACGGAATCAGTCTACGTGATATGACTCATTGTATAGCATTGTACACAATGAATATACAATGATTCAGCTTAATTTTATATCAAATAAAAATAAGACTGAAATAATTTATTAACAAAAATAGTTTTATGAAAATCATGTTAGAAATATTTAACTAAAATGGATTCTAACTATATTATTTGTGATTACTTTTTCTAAAAATCCCAAATAATTCGAAAATACAAGCATTTTAATGCTTAAGACATGTCTTCGAAGCTAATTTCCAGTTAAATGGAATAGTGAAGGAATAGACGGATTTGAGTGAAAGAACATTTCACAAGATGAAATTTTCTGTAAAATTTTTTGAATTTTCAATATTTTTAAAAAATCTATTTTGTAATAATTATACAATTGTTTGAGCAAGTATAATAAAGAATAAATAATAATAGAATGCATATATTGTTTAGGCTTGTGTAAACCTTTTAATTTCTTGCATTAAATGTTTCAATATAAGATAGTACATGCCATTAAAATTGTCCTCATGATGGTGAAGTAATAATTATAAATCTAATATACAACTAAAAAACAAAAGAAGCTCTATAAGATTCTTTTGGTTTAAGATTTCAGTTTAATACCATACATTTTACCCCATAATTTCTAAAAATTTTAATTGCTGTCCCATCTCTTATATTTACCAACATCAAACTTCTAGGAAGGAAACATTAAACTAACGTGAGTCAGTAAATTTGCGCACAGCAATTTAAATGAGCGAACGGTTATTCATCCGCATACATTTATGTCTGGAGTGCATGAAGGAGGTATAATAAATGGTGTGTAACTGTCTACAGCATTTATTTATTTTTTATTTTGGACCGGCTCCAAATTATACATCTGCTTCTAGATCCGCACAACCTCCAGCTGCATCAAACGAACGGACTCTAAAAGCCATAAAAATAAAAACTTAATCTTTGTTCTTTAAAAAAAAGCTTTCCTTGTTTCTATTAAACTTAATATTTATTACTTAAAAAGAGAGAATAAATTTTAAACATTTCCAGTAAACTACTCTAGTTTATAAATTGGCTAATCACAATCATGTTACTGAACCAGTTACGAATTTATAATTTAAAAATTGGGCACGTCGATTGTGAAAGTGTGTTGAATTGTAGTAGTCATGTGAATTAAATTGCATGTTTGTGTCACATAAATAATGATTCCTTGTTATAATAATGAGACAGTCACATGGTCCTCGAGGACTCAATGTCAGTGACAGTCTTCCCAAAAGCTGTGTTGTGTAATGAATTATGTGATTGGTTAATTAGGAATTAGAGAGCAACCTTCATGACCCTAGGATTAATTTGTTATTTACATAATGTTTGGAGGCCATGTCTTAATATCATCGTAGATCGTAAAACCAAATATTAAATTGTAGATGTTTATTCAGAACTTATGTTTAAACAATAATAAAAATGAATGAATAAAAAAATCACTTTATGTCAAATCTGTAATTATGAATTAATAATGGTTGTATTCTTCTCTTCATATAAGAACGATTTTGTAATGATAATATAAAGACAGTAAAATACATTTAGTGAAGAAATTCCATGATATTATTTTCAGTTTCGAGATACACATTTTGAAATTAGAAATTAAATTTAAAGCCTGTGTCAAAAAAACAGAATGTAAAATGATTTAAGATTACTGTGTTGAAAACGAAAGTGAAATTATAACTTTAAGAAAAAGTCTAAAGCAATATTTTCTTAGATTCAGTAGCATTTAAACTTTATTTTGAAAAAGGTGTAGAGCAAAGAATATAGCTTTCAAAATTTTACAGAAATTATTTCATTATCAACATTTGCATTGAAATTAGAAAAATTTTGAAGAGAAAATAAGTTGTAATACAAAATCTGACAATTTTGACGATCAGAATTTGTAGATTATCAAAATCATCAAATTTTTTATTCCAATTTATTTTCTCTTCAAAATTTTTCTAAATATGTTTACAAAAATATAAGATTTTAATAAGCCATGTCAAGATCAAGAGTTTTTAAAGAAGTCAGAAAACAATTGTTAGTTTGCAAAATGTTGCAACCTGGGCTTCTTCCAGCATTATTTTTGCATGAAATTCTTAAAAAAAACTTTTATTCAAATTTATTCTCTCATCAAACTTTTTCTAAAATATTTTAGGTAGTTACAAAAACATCAGATTTCAATGAACTATCTAAGAGCTTTTATAGAAGTAAAAAAAAAAACAAAGAAATCCTTTGAATAGACTTTAGATTTGCTATGGTCAGAAAAATCAAAAGAATAAATTTTTGATAGAGCAAAAAATATCAGGTAACAACCATATTGGTTGAGAGCTGAAATTTTTAAAGTGGGCAAAAAAAATGAGAAACGTGTGTAAAAAATTTGACCACCTTAGTATTACCCAACATTGTTTTGGTTTAAAAATCTAAAAATTTTGAACGCCTTGGTTTTATCCAACATTGTTTCAGCTATAAAAATCCAAAAAGGATTATCATTTTCTTACAACATAAATAATTGTTTTAACCGCATTGCAATAAACTTTAATGAGCACAAAAGAAAATTCAAAACACACGTTTACATATTTTGTCACATCATTACCCACCAGCCAAATACTTAGCTATTTAGCATTTTGTCACCGTGCCAAAATAAATCAATTATGACTCATTAAAAATATCAATATTTTACTTTAGATTTGGCAGAGGAGTGCGAGGAGGTAAGTGAGGAGTGGGTGGAAGGGTACAGGGTGGATGAATGAGGATGAGGCCAGGGTAAATGTGCTGAGGAGAATGGGGAGGGAGAGAGGGAGGAGGAGAATGGAGTGAAATAATTTACGGAAGGATTGTATTATCATTGATAATGAGTACATGGTTTTCGAAATGTACATCTGGCAATTAAAAATAAAAGTGAAGTAAGGAAACAACAAAGTGTTTTAATTAATTAAGTATGTTTAACAAAGTAGAAGCCTTCAGCATAAACACACAAAAAATGGATCTAAACTTATTAGAGGTTATGTTTTATAATACTTATTGATTTGAACCTAAAAAAGGCAAAATAGGGTTAGAAACAAAGTTTAAAAGGCGACATCTATGGTCTGGATCATAAACTGAATATACCATCAACAATTAGGAAACTTTGGATGGCGATAATTAACATAATGTTAAAACAAAGAATTATCACTGTCGACAACAGCTACACACTGATTTCGACCTATTCGAGTCTCATCAGGTCATTGTAATCAATAAAATAGTAATAACAGTATTATTAATGCATTGTGAATTTAGGAATATCACTTTTGTGTATGTGAAGTGGGTGGTTTAGAAGCTGCTGCCATTCTGTCCTAGATAAATCATCCTTTTAAGTAATGAGAAATATTGAGTGAAATATTGAAACCTTAAGTGTATTAGTTGATATTATTTGGTAAATGTAGGGTGGGTGGGTGACCTCTAACACACCCTCCAATTTATATGGTGATTTTTTATATTCTTATAAAAATTAAATTGGATCATTTAGGGAAAAAAATCTTACAATTATATTAACCACTTGCGTGCCACACACGTCAATATTACCGCATGTTATATTGTAGAGCGTGGCACGACTATCGAAAGTTAAATCATAGCGAAAACTAAATTTTTATGAATTATTAACCAATTCATAAAAATTTAGTTGAGTATATTTTCTGGTTAGAGGGTGGGATTGAGGCCACCCATCTGCCAACATATTATTTTTATTTAAACTACAAATACTTGTTTATGACTAAAAAAACATCTCCATAAAGATTTCTATGAAATTATGAAGTGTTTGAGTTGAAGTGATTTGAAATGTGGAGGGTGTCAATTTTTAATTAGTAGTTAATGTGCTCATGGCCGAGATATCTCGGGCGTATGCGGGAAGTGTTTAAGTACATGCATTGACGTAGAAGCCTTTAGTATCAATGAGAATTTTTTTTAGAGGTTATGTTGTAAGACATTTATTGATTTTAACCAAAAATAAAATAATTGGGTTTTAAACATTAAATGAAGCAGACATAATTTAAAAAAATGTATTTACAGTTTCAAAACTATTACAGAAAAGCTAACATAAAGGTGAGTAAAAAATCGTACGAGTGAAAAATTAATCAAAAAGTTCTTACAACAGAAAAAAAATTTATAAGAGCATAAACTGCTAATGATGAGGAAACTTTTCCGCATGATTTGAGTTTTATTTCTTTATTTTTTGTAGTAAAAATGAATAGGAAATTAAATACACTTTTCCTTTGTATTTTTTTTTTTTGGAATTTAAATCTTTATTATTATTGTTTTAAATAACAGACTTTTTATTTGGCAATCAGTGGTTTAATGTTATACAAAATAAATTTTATCTACGATCGTACAGAAAGTAGACGCTTCTTGCATCATTTTTCATTGTAAAAGTGGCTTTTTAAAGCACTAGTGCTTTTTTACGTTTTTATTGCACGGTAATGTCAAACTGTTTTTAGTGCACAGAATTGTCAAATTTGACAGATGAATATATTTCGACGAAAAACTTAATGTTTTATTAATTGATACAAATAACTAATAAACTATAAATAAAATTTATAATACAAACCAAATGGCAGATTTAAGAACTCTGAAGATTTCATTTAATGCAACTCGAAGCGATTACAATAAAGCGAACATTTTTTCCATAAATAATAATGGCGGCCGACATTTGTGCAACTTGTTTACTGGTTGCTAAGTAACGCTCTCATTAGTGCACTGCGGGTAAAATATGTTTTCATTAATTGAATTATTGAAATGACATTAAAATATTACTCATATGAATATATTCTTTGAAATCCTTTACGATCGAAGATAAAATTTTGTAAGGCACACGTGCAAAAAGTTTCTTTATTGCACTCCTGGCTTTAAAAAAACTCGCTCGTTCCTCGCTCGTGTTTTTAAACGCCAGTTCGTGCAATAAAGCACCACTTTTTACACTTGTACCTTAAATAACTAAAATGAATGTTTAATTTTTAATCATGTGGAATAAAGTAGCAGCCTTCAATATTAATGAAAAAAAATGGTGATGTGGCCATCATAGTACTTTCCCTATATTTTTCTCGAAAACTATGAGGTTTACACAAAAAGACTATTCTTAATGATTTGTTCACTTTTGAATTCTCTACAATTATTTGTAATACAAGTTTCATGTAACTCTAATAGTTTATTAGCAATTGGCAAAAAATGTCAAAATTTTCAATTATTTTTTTTTTCTCGAAAGTTAAGAATTTTATGAAAAATATGTTGTTCAGTTTTTCATTCCCTTTAACTTTTGTTTGAACCAATTTAAAAAAAAAAAAATTTATTTAGAAAAATATTACGAAAAAACGCCTCAAGTAAACAACTAATTCCGGTCTATGAATGTTCACCAAAAGCTTTTCAGTTCCAGTTTTTAACGATAAAACCTTATATTTCGCATAGGGAAAGTTAAAATTGATGTTAGAATCTTATTAAAGGTTATGTTTTACATCGGTTATTAATTTTAACCTAAAAAAGACAGTTGGATTTTCATTTGTTTTTATACAAACAAACAAAAAGGTGTGAAAATATTTAAAATCTGCGACCAATCAACCGAGTATAAAACAACCCGAGATATCTGTATGTCATGCTTAATGGAGTTCGACCAGTGAACGATTGGCAATATCATGGAAGGGGTTTTTCCTGAACCACATCAGACTCCTTGACCAACAAACCACCTGACATAATTCCTACATGGCTTATCTACATTCTTAGTTTATGAGTGCATAAATATGGTTCAAATAATAGATATTTCAATATTTCAATTAATCCTTCATATCATATTATCAAAACTAAATTCAATTGTTTATCATGGGTTCTATTGATTAATTAATACTAAACATACATAATAGCGATTGGCTATCAACAACAGGCTCCTACCACTGTGGCATGAATGTGAATAAACCTTTTCTCCTTTTATCTCACATGACTGCCCCAACATTCTGAAGCTGTATCAATTATACCCCAATTCTTGGAAATAAACAGAGACATTCTTAAATCATTTGCATTTTTAACTTAACTTATTACAGTATACTTTTTTTAGGTTATGAATAAACACCACCCACCACCAAATTTGTAAATTAGGACCCACCCTTAACCCTCATTTTAATTTTGATTTAATTTAACCCACACTCTCCATCTAATTGCATTTTAATAATATATTAACACAATTTAATTTCTACACAGCATGCAGACCCAATCTACCCAAATTGAAAGAAAGGACCCACCCAAAATGATCCATTTATTTTAAACCATCAAGCTTATGTCAAAAGAATTTTTTTAAGGCTCTCATTAAATGTATCCAATTATCATGTAGAATTAAACATACGAAACTCTCATAAAATTTACATACCGAACCTCATTACGATTATAATATAATCAACATAACCATTATATAATAACAATTGGAAAATTACACTGCTGGCAATCTTACAATATATTTAATAATGAATGCATTGTACAAGTGCCAGCGGAGGAGTAATAAAGCTTATTATTATTACTAGTGTGGGGTGTGGTATTCAAAGTATAGGTTAGGAAAAAAAATCCCGATATTAGGTATTTCTATGATTACTAAGATTACTAATTACACAGAAATCGTTTAATAATGCAAAGAAATAACGTATTAGATAGTAAAAGCGAATTTGGGTTAACCCGTTCGACGAGTCAATAGAGGCGGCACGTGATTCCGGCGATCACATGATCTTATCGCACCTGCCCCGAAAAAAGATCGAATGCTCGATGGATAAATGATTCGAATCTTTTTTTTATCTCGCCTTTATCTTCAACATCGTCATGTGATTCTGGACAAGAGGCGCACCGATTACGATCACATGACCCGACGGCACAAGGCTCACGCAGGATACCGTAAAATATGACGAGCGAAGGTGAAAGATAATTGGATTTTCTCCTGTTGCACCGTCACATGACCGAAAAATCGAGGGTTAACCATCACGTGACGGGGATTCATCACGAACGATCCGATTAACATCATTGAACAATCCAAAATCACAAAAAAAAAATCCGCGATATACGGTCGCGGCCTTGAAGTCACATGTTTGAAATGTATGCAAGTAGGGTTACACCCACCTGTTTTTTCGGATTATTTTCACAAATTTCGAAAATCTAAATGGACATAACCTTACTTTACACACCGCCCTGTTTAACATCCCGATTTTATCATTCCATTACAATTACGTTCCCCCGAGTGATTATTAATTAAATAAATTCTGTTGATGTGTTAAATGAAAAAACAAAACATGAGATAAACTAGAAAGATCACGGGATACGATGATCGCAGTGGTATTTTGACAAGTTCGGAAATTATTGATTTTTTTGTGGGGTTGCGGGGATTAATTACTAAGATCGTTTTAATGTGTAAAATTTAACGTAAAAGATCATACGGGGGGCCTTTTTATACGTAGACAAAGTGTCGGGCGGGTCTAAGCATGTGACCTAACCGCTTAAGTGGGTCATATTCGCGAATGTCCCGTGAATTCGGTTAAAACCTTGTAAAAAACGTTGCAGATTGTAGGGAAACACGTAATATCGCCGATTAACCGTGTTTTGTACTCGTGTTAATATGTATATATAGCAACGGGATGACTGGCGCTACGCCCTTGATTATGTCTCGATTATAGCCAAAATTATACAAAACCGGGGCTCTTCACGGGCTTAAAACACCGTCAGGACCTATTTTTGAGCGAAAACAGGGCGTTTTCAGTGTTTGACTAAACACCTTTCCTATAATTCGGAGATAAATCCTGCGAGTCCGCGATAAATCGATATTGTAAGCGGCTAACTGTAGAAAAACACTCACCACTAAAAATAATCGCCGCCGCGGCTCCCATGACGCCGAAGAAGGGTCCATAGATGGGGTTTTCTTCTGGTAAAGCCATTTTTTATAAAATTTGTGGAGTATTTACAGGTCCGAACGAATTAAAGTGCGCACAACACTCCACAACAACAGCGAACCCACTGACAAATATGGCCTACACAGCACCAGCAAGAATGGGTCATATGACGATAAGAAAATTTCGACTGGAGTGTGGATTTTGAGCCGCTCTCATTGGTCGAGAGGGGGCCAAAGGACACGAACGGACCAATCGCGTCGCGTCTTCGCGGTTTAATTCTGTGACGTCGCCGGCGCTTCCTCTCACCCCGCCGATCTTTCCGATAAAAATCCAAAGTTAATACAGCAAACGCCAAAACGGCCCTATCACGCCTTTCAATAATCCGGCAACGCAATTACCGAAACATATTTCCAACGAATTTCCCTCGAATTAATTTCGTTTAGACTAAACTTGAATCACATGATTGACGAATCCTCAATGATACATCCGCTCCGAAGGCGCATGCGAAAAAGCGCGCCAATTTGAAACGCTCGCTAATTGCAAATTTTAACAACAAATTCCCAGCGTTTACGTAATGCACTGGAAAAAACATCACTTAAACACGCCACGATCCGTTATGGACGGTGACTGTAGATCGCATCACGTGGCGAATAACAGGTAATTACGGTGGAATTCTGCGGGGTTGAAATTATTGATCAATCATCAAAAATCACTGTTCCACTTCTGTCAATCAAATTTTCAAATGAAATTTTTGAGGGATAACATTTGTATACGCCGGGGAAATAGTAATAAGTGAAAATGATAATAATTAATGGGTGTAATTTATTTATTTCGTTGAAAACATATTAATACAGCAAGAAAAATTTTATGTTGAAATTGTTTATTGTTTTATAATTAATTAATTATGCGAAATCCTTGAAATCACGCTGCATTAGAGTTTTTATTTTATATTAATTATTAAAACTTTCATTTAAAACATAACCATTATGTAAATTAAATAATATGAAAAAATAAACATGAACCAATAAAATAAATATCTGATTGTGGAGGCTTCTATTTTGTGATACATTATTACGGATTTTAAAAAACTAACATACTTTAGTTACACAAAACAGTTGAAATTAAAAAAGTGCTATAACAATCGAATTCACAGCTTTTCCTTTATTATTATTATTAATAATTTGATGATATTGACCTATTTTGTAATTACAATGTTTATTTACCTAAAATAGTTTCAATTAGCAAATGAGATATAATTCTTTGTTTAAGGCATTTGAATAACATTTAAATTATTTCTAGTACATATTGACTGGTTTTATAACTGTTTGTAAAATATTTCAATTGTTTTAAATTTTCACACCATTTTAAATGGTTTTTATCTGAGTAATTTTACACCGTTATTTCCTTAAAAAATAAATGTATTGTATTTTTCGTAAAAACTTCAACTATTTTTAAACAAATAATAGTTATTTAAGGTACAAGTGTAAAAAGTGATGCTTTATTGCACGAACTGGCGTTTAAAAACACGAGCGAGGAACGAGCGAGTTTTTTTAAAGCCAGGAGTGCAATAAAGAAACTTTTTACACGTGTGCCTTACAAAATTTTATCTTCGATCGTAAAGGATTTCAAAGAATACATTCTTATGAGTAATAATGTCATTTCAATAATTCAATGAATGAAAACATATTTTACCCGCAGTGCACTAATGAAAGCGTTACTTAGCAACCAGTAAACAAGTTGCACAAATGTCGGCCGCCATTATTATTTATGGAAAAAATGTTCACTTTATTGTAATCGCTTCGACTTGCATTAAATGAAATCTTCAGAGTTCTTAAATCTGCCATTTGGTTTGTATTATATATTTTATTTATAGTTTATTAGTTATTTGTATCAATTAATAAAAAATTAAGTTTTTCGTCGAAAATTTGTGCTATAATATATTCATCTGTCAAATTTGACATTTCTGTGCAATAAAAACAGTTTGACATTACCGTGCAATAAAAACGTAAAAAAGCACTAGTGCTTTAAAATGCCACTTTTACAATGAAAAATGATGCAAAAATCGTCTACTTTCTGTACGATCGTAGATAATAGTTATTTAAGGTACAAGTGTAAAAAGTGATGCTTTATTGCACGAACTGGCGTTTAAAAACACGAGCGAGGAACGAGCGAGTTTTTTAAAGCCAGGAGTGCAATAAAGAAACTTTTTACACGTGTGCCTTACAAAATTTTATCTTCGATCGTAAAGGATTTCAAAGAATATATTCTTATGAGTAATATTTTAATGTCATTTCAATAATTCAATTAATCAAAACATGTTTTACCCGCAGTGCACTAATGAAAGCGTTACTTAGCAACCAGTAAACAAGTTGCACAAATGTCGGCCGCCATTATTATTTATGGAAAAAATGTTCGCTTTATTGTAATCGCTTCGACTTGCATTAAATGAAATCTTCGGAGTTCCTAAATCTACCATTTCGTTTGTATTATATATTTTATTAGTTTTTTGTATCAATTAATAAAAAAATAAGTTTTTCGTCGAAAATTTGTGCTATTCATTCATCTGTCAAATTTGACATTTCTGTGCAATAAAAACAGTTTGACATTACCGTGCAATAAAAACGTAAAAAAGCACTAGTGCTTTAAAAAGCCACTTTTACAATGAAAAATGATGCAAAAAGCGTCTACTTTCTGTACGATCGTAGATAAACTTATTTTCTTGGAGATTTCGACTTTTCTTACCAAATTTCAATCACTTTTAAAATTTTAATCCTTCTTAAGCCAATTTAGATTTGAATAACTGTTTTTTTAAGAGACATAAATTATTCAACTGTTTGATGCTTTGAACTGTTATGTTATAAAGTATAATTTTTTTTTCCTGTATTCTTGTAAAATTTCAAATGTTGAAAAACTTTAATATTTTTAAGTACTTCTATAAAAATATAATTGTTTCTTTCTTGTTGATTTTTAACATTTTTTCTATTTAAACTGTTTATTTTTTTTTATAAGTTTTCAACTCAATTGTTTCTTCTTCCGGTAATGTTTTACTGTCCTTACCCTTTGTACAATGTTAATTTTTTTTTTTTTCAGCAAATTATAAACTTTTTTCAATGACTGATGTCAGTGATCACAAACAACCAAAATGCCAAAAGTATAATAATTAAAACATTAATTGAATACTCTTTTTTTACCTTGATTAATGACAGTTGACTGAAAACAGTTAATAAATGACATTCAACTGATGACAGTTAATAGGCAAAATGTAATGTCAGTTGATAAATGGAAATTGACTGATAACAATTGATAAATGACACTTGACTGATGAAAAACAACAAAGTATTTAAAATTTTAGTTGAATATTTTGTTTTCTGCCTTGAAGACAGTTTATAAATGACACCTGACTGATGATAGTTGATAAATGACAGTTGACTGTAAGCATTTATCAACAGTTAATAAATGACATTTAACTAATATCAGTTGATGAAAGGAAATTGCTTGTCGACAGTTTTTTGACAGCAGTTGATAAATGACGATTGACTGATGACAAACCACAAAACAGGCAAAATCCAAAATGTTAAAAGCATAATAACTTAAAATTTTAGTGGAAACCACTGTTTTCTAACTTTCTGTAAGTTAATGACTTATGACAGTTGTCTGATGTCAGTTGATAAATGACATTCGATTGTTGACGGTTAATGGTCGAAAATCCAATGATTAATATATGGAAATTGACTGATGAATGTTGATAAAAGACAATTAACTGATGACAAACAACAAAATAGGCAAACAATTTTTTTAGTTAAATACAGTTGACTGTTGCAAGTTGATAAATAACATTCGATTTATGACAGTTGACTGATGACATTCGACTAATGACAATTTGATAAATGTCAGTTGACTAATAACAGTTGATAAATGACAATTGACATCAGTTGACTGATGACAAACAACAAAATATGTAGTATAGTGTCTAATCATTTCATTTGAATACTCCTTTTACTGCCTTGATGACAGTTGATTGAATGTTGAAGTACTTAAGTGTTGAAAATCCACATTCACTATTTAGATAACAAAACTGTTAGATTTTCAAAAAAGCCACAGTGTGGCGAAATATATGTAGTGTTTACAATAAAACCAATTTGAAAATCTAACAGTTTTTGTTATCTAAATAGTATTGATGACAGTTGATAAATGTCAATTAATAAATCATATTTGACTGTCGGCAGTTAATAAATGACATTTAACTGATGACAGTTGACGGATAATAGTTAATAAAAAAATTAATCTTAATTGACTGATGATAAACAAAAAATTCAACAAAAGCCAAAATGTCAAAAGCATAGTGACTGATTTTTTTTTTCAATCCACTGTTTTCTGACTTCATAGCAGTTGATAAATGACATTCTACTAATGACAGTTGACCAATACAGTTGATTGATGGCATACAACAAAATAGGCAAAAACAAAATATCAAAGGCATAATGAGTAAAAAAATTTTAATTCAATACTCTGTTTTCTGCATTAATGACAGTTGAAAAATGGCATTCAACTGATGACAGTAAATAGGCAAATCTAATGAGGATTGATAAATGGAAATTGACCGACAGTTTACTGAAAATTTTAATTGAATACAGTTGGCTGATGTCAGTTGATAAATGACATTCGACTGATGACAGTTGATAAATAATATTCGACTGATGTCGGTTACTAAGTGACAGTTGATAAGACATTCGACTAATGGCATTTAATAAATTACATTTAACTAATAATAGTTAATCAATGGCAATGGCAAATGACAGTTAACTGATAACAGTTATAAATGGCAATTGCCCAATGACAAACAAAAACCAGACAAAAGCCAAAATATCACAAGCATAGAGATTGAACGTTTTAATTGTGTTATGATTAGGTTTTGTCAGGACGTCGCGGGTCAGAAGAATATCACCAGAGTAATCGTTAACAACAACTCGCCTCGTCTTTATTTAAGAATAACAATACACCGTACTCACACTACTCGCTCACACTCCCGCTCAACTCGCTAAACTGCCTCAATAATTTCCATAACTTCTCTTCGCTCACCTCGCTTCAGTCTCTCCTCGCTCGCACACGTCCGCTCACCACGCTTGCTCGTTGCTACCCCAAAAAAAAGGTCCAGACGCCTCCTCCTCCCGCCGTTCTCCCTTCCTCCCCGCCAACCTGTCAAACCTCTCCTTTGCGCTCTCAGCTCGCGCCTCTTAAATCTAAATTCACGCTATACAACCACTCATACAATTTACATTTATAACATTTATAACACTCGTCCATCCTGAATTAAACCGCGTCCTCGCGGTTAGACGAAATCTTTCATCCAGCCCGGTTTCTGTCGCCTACGCTCGGGTCTGCTCGCATCAGGAACGCCTTCCAACTCGTCGCCGCTCGACGAATTCTCCGCCTCTGGCTCGAATTCCGCGTCGCTCTCCTCCCGCCCTTGCACATCCTCGTCCTCTCCATCTAACTTCTCATCATCGGTCGCATCGCTATCTGTCAGCACCTCCTCCACGTCAAACTCGTCCTCGAACGTCTCGCCCTCCACTGGATCATTCTCTGTCGCGTTCTT
Organism: Ontholestes murinus; assembly: GCA_963969525.1. Taxonomy (NCBI): domain Eukaryota; kingdom Metazoa; phylum Arthropoda; class Insecta; order Coleoptera; family Staphylinidae; genus Ontholestes; species Ontholestes murinus. The sequence goes on along the minus strand of OZ018394.1, from coordinate 12,085,677 downwards.
GTACAGTTTTATCTGCGAGACGTGCGCCGTTGTCTCGTAGATTCGCCCGCCCTCTGCTTCATTTAGCGTTCGCACTCTGTAGGTGTCCGCTGGAAGCACCTCGACGATGACTAGCGGCCCTCTGTACGCTGGTTGGAGTTTCGTGGATTCCCCAGTCGCCACAGGTGGTTTCTTCAGCACCACGATGTTGCCCACCTCGTAGACAACGCCTCGAAATCGCGTCTTGTCGTAGTACGCCTTCGTCTTCGCCTGACTCGCCTCGATTGACCGCCGCACCTCGTCGTGAATCTCGCTGGGGTCTCGCCTTGGACGGTCCCTCTTCGTCACCCTCATTAGTCGGTTGTCCGACGCCGTTGGATGGAATCCAAACAGTACCTCGAAAGGTGTTCGCCCCGTTGTCTTGTTCTCGCTACGGTTTATGTCTCGCTCCACCTCGCGAATTCGCCTGTCCCATTCGGTCTCCTGCTCAAGGGACGCCAAAATTACCGGGACCACAGTCCGGTTTACTCGCTCGACCTGTCCGTTTCCCTGTGCGCGATGGGTTGCGATGAGTGTGTGGTGTACGCCCTCTCGCTGGCAGAACTCCTCGAACTCCACTGCCGTGAACGCCGTCCCTCTATCGCTCACCACCATGTCAGGGTTACCATACTCATGGAAATAGTCCTGCAGAATCTGCACAGACTCCCTCGCCGTTGTTCCTCGCACCGCATACAACCTCGAGTATTTGGAAAAAGAATCCGTTATAATCAACAAATACGAATTTCCACGCATACTCCGGGGAAAAGGACCCAAATGATCGATATGGACACGCTGGAAGGGTCTAAGGGTAGGGGGAATTGGATTTAATAATCCCGCACGCCTTCCGCCCGGGGTCTTTCCCCACAAACACTCCATACACCCTCGGATGTGTCGCCTCACATACGCCCTCATCGACGGAAACCAGAAGTTCCGCAGAATCTTGGCCACCGTCCTCTCTTCCGCAAAATGTCCCATACAGTTGTGGTACTGGACCACCACTGACTTCCTCATTGATGACGGAATGACGTAGAGCACGCGCTGCTCGCCGTTCACCGTCACCTGTCTCACCAGTCGCCCCTCATCGAGTTGATAGTTGACAACTCGATTCTTCTCGCCTCTCGTGAGCTCTTCTTGGGGTCGCTGAAGAAGCTCCACTAGCTCTCGCAGTCGTGGATCATCGCGCTGGATTAAGTCCACTTCCTCCACACGAACTACCTGAAACACATCAAGTCTTTGCGCGCACTCGTCTATAGTATCTCTCGCGTTTTCCACGGGTGCCCGACTAAGAGCGTCCACATGCGCCATTCGCACGCCCGCACGATGTCGAATCGTGAAACGATACTCCATGAGAAGACTATACCACCGCGCGATCTGTGGTTTCAACGCCTTCTTCTCGTTGAGATAGATCAACGCCTGACAGTCCGTCACTATAATAAACTCTACGCCCAACAAATACGTTCGTAGTCTCTCAACGCACCAGACCACCGCGAGTAACTCGAGTCGGCTCGAGTGGTAATTTCTCTCGGCGTCAGTTGTCTTTTTAGACACGCAATGCACCAAACGCAACTCGCCTTCATTATCGCGCTGTAATAGCATACCCGCTAATCCTTCCGCGCTCGCGTCAGTATGTAGCTCGGTTTGCGCTCGCTCGTCGAACGCACGTAATACTGGTCGCCCAACTAATTCGCGCTTCAAGTCCTCAAACAAACTGTTCTCACACTCGCCCCACACAAAGGCCTTGTCCTTACGCGTTAAGTCGCTAATCGCCCGCACTTTCCGCGCATAGTTCGGAATAAACTTACGGAAGTATCCCGTCAGCCCAAGAAATCTGCGCACCTCGTGCTCATTCCTAGGTGGTGGAAACTCCTCGATCGCCCGCGTTTTTGGCACTCCCGGTTGAATGCCCTTCTCGCCCACGCTGAAGCCCAAAAATTCGACGCTCGGCATCGCAAATCGGCATTTCGTTAGTTTCAATGTTAAACCCGCACTCCTCACCCGCACCAATACTTTCTTCAACCGCTCAACAAACATTTCGAAATTCGCCGCCGGAATCAAAATGTCATCTAGATAGTATACTATCTCGCGCCCGTTCAACTCACCGAATACCTCATTCATCATCCGACAGAACTCGTAGGGCGCATTTGTTAGCCCAAAACACAATCGCTCGAACTCGCCTGTCGTGTCGGGGGTGATAAACGCTGTCTTCTGCTTCGCCGCCTCAGTCAATGGAATTTGCAGATATCCATTTGCCAAATCCAAAGTCGTGAATAACTTGTTACCCGCTAGCGTCAAAAACTGTTCCTCGATCTGAGGGATCGGATAGTTCACCCGCTCTGTTTGGTTGTTTAGGAAACGAAAGTCGATCACCAATCTCTTCTCGCCGTTCGCCTTTGGCACCAAGAGCACTGGACTCGCATAAGGTGACTGTGTTTCCCTTACTAGCCCCGCTTCCTTCCACTCCTCTACAATCTGCTTGATTGTCGCCCTGTCATCCGCACTAACCTTATAGGGCCTTCGCCTCACGGGGATTCCATTGTCGCGGATATCCACCTGCATTAAATGTGTGCATCCCATCTCGGCAAGTGACTGCGAAAAGCAATCGCGGTTCTCCTGCAACACATTAATCAAAATTTCTCGCTCTTCCGGCCTCAATTCCGGCCCAATGATCATCTCCCCCTCGGGCAATGGCTTCGCCCTTTCAATTGTCAAAATCTCTGCAAACTCCTCGGTCTGCAGATCCTCAAACGGATCTTCCACCGCTTCAACACTCACCTCGCCACTCTCAATCCGCCACTTGACATGGTGATTTAATAAAAAGGTCTCGCCAATCAACATGTTAGGACCCATCACATCGTTCGGAACAACGTGAATCTCCAACTCCCTCACCATCGCTGTGCCCACTTTTAAATCCACGGTGACCACCCCGAGTGAGCTTACACGGTGCGGCGCTCCGAACCCGTTAAAAGACTCACATCGCGTTTCGTCCATCGCCAAATTCATTCGCTTCGCCTCGCTCTCTTTTAAGATGCACTCCGCCGCGCCTGTGTCAAACACTCCCTCGACTTCGTGCTCGCCATTGATGATCGCCAGTTTTCGGAAACTCTTTTTCCTCTGAACCTTCCTCACAAAAAGCACCTCTTGCTTAAGCGGACACGCGCCAGACATGTGACCAACACCCTGGCATTTAAAGCACTTTACCTTCGGGCATGCGTTGCTTTTGTGGCCCTCTTGCTTGCAAACAAAGCACTTAAGTCGCGCGCACCTCGACGCCAAATGTCCCACCTCGCCGCACTGGAAGCACTTCCTTCCCTCGCTGGAGTTTCGAGCAGTTGGTGTTGCCGATGGTCTCGCAGGCCCCGCTGAAGCTGTCACGTTGGAGCGCGTCGGCTCCGACGGTTTCGCGCTCGGACGCGCCTCTCGACTTTTACTTACAACCGCACGACGCGTACCTTCTAGCCGCTCAAATTCAACCAAATCATGCAATAGTTCGTCTGCCGATGCATGAACCTTCGCCAACATAACATTGTAGCAGTCGCGTGACCACAAACCCGCCAGAACTTGTTCTTTTACTTCCGCGAACGCCAAATCTAATTTACGACACAACGCCACTTTCGCGAACAAATACTGATCTACGGCTTCATCCCTGAGTTGCACCCGCTGCATCATTTTGTTCAAATTGTCCACTTGGCTCTCCCGCACGAAAAATGTCTGTTCGAACGCGTTTTTAAATTGCGCCCACGTCGTTACCGCCGTACGAACGCCCTCATACCACTCACGCGCACCTCGCACTAATTTGTTTCGCGCCGTTTCGAAGATGTATTCATCTGTGAGATGGTGTAGCGCCTGTACGCTGTTCAGCTGTTGCAGCCACCTTCGTCCGTCTTCCCGATATCCACCAAACGCTGGGATGCCGCTCAAAACCTCCGGCATCACTCCTACACTTACAGTTGTTGTATTATTCGCTAGTTGGTTGAACATCGTCTGCATCAACGCATCACGCCGCGCATTTTCCTGCAGCATCATCGCCATTATCTCCCGCATTCCAGGATCAGCTGTTGGTGCTGCCGCACCGCCCGCTGCGCCATCTGTTGACTCCATTGTCGACCTTCCCGCACTCACCGCGCCGAAAAATGTTAGGTTGTCTTTCGCGCTTTCGCGCCGCGCCACGCCGACCGCGCCTAAACTTTACTGACCCAACCTCAAAGTTTTCTCGCCTCGCCACGCCACACCTTACACGCACTCGCGATTAACTCTATGATTGTCTTCGGGATATCCCACTTCTGATGTTATAATTACGTTTTGTCAGGACGTCGCGGGTCAGAAGAATATCACCAGAGTAATCGTTAACAACAACTCGCCTCGTCTTTATTTAAGAATAACAATACACCGTACTCACACTACTCGCTCACACTCCCGCTCAACTCGCTAAACTGCCTCAATAATTTCCATAACTTCTCTTCGCTCACCTCGCTTCAGTCTCTCCTCGCTCGCACACGTCCGCTCACCACGCTTGCTCGTTGCTACCCCAAAAAAAAGGTCCAGACGCCTCCTCCTCCCGCCGTTCTCCCTTCCTCCCCGCCAACCTGTCAAACCTCTCCTTTGCGCTCTCAGCTCGCGCCTCTTAAATCTAAATTCACGCTATACAACCACTCATACAATTTACATTTATAACATTTATAACAATTGAATACACTATTCTCTGACTTGATGACAGTTGACTGATGTCAGTTGATAAATGACATTTGACTTATGACAGTTGACTGATAACAGTTGATACATAGACATTGACTGTTAATAATTGTTAAATGGCAATTGACTGATGTCAGTTGATTAATAACAAACAACAAAATAGGCAAAAACCATAATGCTAAAAGAATAGTAAATAATGCTAAAAAAAATTTTACTTGAATTTTCTATTTTCTACCTTAATGACAATTGACTGTTGTCAGTTAATAAATAACAGTAGACTGATGTCAGTTGATAAATGGCATTCGACTGATGACAGTTAATAGTCGAAAACCCAATGACAGTTAAAATATGGAAATTAACTGATGGCAGTTTGCTGATAACTGTCGATATAAGACAATTAACTGATGGCAAACAACAAATTAGTCAAAAATCAAAACATTTAAAGCATAGTGACTAAAAATTTTAGTTGAATACAATTGGCTGTTGTAAGTTGATAAATAACATTCGATTGATAATAGTTGACTGGTGACGGTTGACTGATGGCATTCGACTAATGACATTTGATAAATCACAATTGACTAATAACAGTTGATAAATGACAATTGACTGATGACAAACTACAAATTAGTATAGTGGCTAAAAAATTTAATTGAATGCTCCTTTTTCTGCCTTCATGACAGTCGATTTCAATTAACTGATGCCAGTTGAAAAATGACATTCGACTGATGCCAATTGACAGAAAACAGTTTATAAATGACATTCAACTGATGACAATTGATAAATAACAGGCAGAATCTAAAAACAGTTGATAAATGGAAATTGATTGATGACAGTTTTCGGATAGCAGTTGATAAAAGTCAATTGACTGGTGACATATAACAAAATAGGCAAAACACAAACTGTTAAAAGTATAGTGGCTAAACATTTTAATTGAATACAACTGACTGATGTCATTTGATAAATTACATTCATCTTATGACACTTGATAAATGACTGATGTCAACTGATAAATGACAGTTAACTGATGACAATTGACTGATAATAGTTAATAAATGACAAATAACTAATAACAATAGATAACTGAAAATTGACGGATGAATAATGACAAACAACAAAATAGGTATAAATCAAAATGCCAAAAGCATAGTATCTAAAAATTTTATTTGAATACTCTGTTTTCTACCTTTATGACAGTTGACTGATTTCAGTTGATAAATGACATTGGACTATTGATGGTTTGAGTTTACGTGAAGTATGACATTGGACTGATGACAGTTAATAGGCAAAATCTAATGAGAGTTGATATTGGGAAATTGACTGATGAGAGTTTAATGAGAAAAGTTGATAAAACACAATTGGCTAATGACAAACAACAAAATAGACAAAAACCAAAATGTGGAAAGCAAAATTTTAGTTGAATTCATTGTCCTTTGACTTGATAAATGATAGTTGACTGGTATCGGTTGATGAGTGACACTCAACTGATGACAGTTGATAAATGTTATTCAACTGATGACAGTTGATTGTTGGTAGGCAGACATTTGATTAATGACATCTGATAAATGACAATTGACTGAGGACAAACAACAAAATAGGTAAAAACCTAAATTCCAAAAGCTTAGCGACTGAAAAAAAATTAAAAATAATCTTATAAAGACAAATATATCACTCACTATAAATAAAGAAGTACACAACTATAAGACAAGAAGAAAATCTGACATAAGGACTGAAAAATTCACAAAAAAACAATATACACAGCTCTTAACAACAGAGACTACCAAACAATTTAACAACCTAAATGTAGAAATCCGGAGTCTTAAATACCCGGCTTATAAATTAAAGATCAAAAACTTACTCCTGAATGACAAAATATAAATTGAAGAAACAGAGAACAACACATAAATCCCTCAATACCAATAGCCCGAGATGGATCAGATGGCCCAGATTCTCGAGGTGAAGACCGAGGGAGAAACATCAAAAAAGCCAACTACAAATTAATGCTATTTTATTTTTTTTTTTATGTATATGTATATATATATATAATATTATGTATAATGCATGTAATTTGATAGTGTAAATAAAATGTTATAACTTCAAAAAAATTTAATTGAATACACTGACTTAATAACAGTTGATAAATGACATTTGCCTTATTAAAGGTGATTAATGATATTAGGTGGAGAATAACACTTGTTTTGTTCCATATTGTTTTTATTTTCAGTTGCCTGACACGTGTTTCTGTCTTCGCAGACCATTATCAAAGTTAACTTTGTTTTAACTTTGATAATGGTCTGCGAAGACCGAAACACGTGTCAGGCAACTAAAAATAAAAACAATATGGAACAAAACAAGTGTTATTCTCCACCTAATAGTAATATCTGTTTCCATCAAGAATGTAGCGCAACAAGCATTAACATGATTAATGATAGTTGACTGATGACAACGAAAAAGGCAAAACCCAAAATGTCAGTAACTAAAATTTTGTTTGAATACACATAGAAGTTTTGGTTTAACTTTATAAGCAAAATTTATATAAGAAAACAAAGAATTTTTTATTGATAAACAACTGAAAATTGTAATAAATGGGGTTTAACAAAGAAAACGTATATTTTATAATTAAAACAATCATCACTTCTAGTAACATTGGTCTTTGTTATATTTATATAATCTAATTAAGTTGAACGTGAAAGAAATATAAAAGTAAAATGGTTATTTAATTGTTATTTTGAGTGAATTTAATTAAGTTGAATGTGAAAGAAATATAAAAGTAAAATGGTTATTTAATTGTTATTATGAGTGACACTAGCAAGTAAACGAAATTTATTCAGTGGCTAAAAAGTATTACCGTTGATTGAAATGTTGACAATATTTCAATCAATGGTATTACCTTAAGAAATATATTAATAGTTCATAATCCATTCGAAAAAAGTCGCACCAATTTGAGATATTTCAAAAATAAAAATAATCAAAATTACGAATTTAATTAATGAACATTTTTAATGTATATTTTTACATTTCCCAAAAAAAACTTTATTATAATGTATTAAATTTAAATCTATACAATTTTTCCTACTTTTTATTTGTTAAAATGATTTCACAAGTACGTAGACTGGCGTTATTTATCTCGCAGCTAGATAAGGGCAGTCACATGTATTCAATCAAACAGTAAGTGCACATAATAAACGATACGATAAGATAACCACATATTTATGTTTTAATCAGTACTGAATTTTCAAAATGAACACTCGAGTTAATTGAAATTCTAGAGTGAAATGTTTATGATGCGGGTTAAGATCTCAGAGTCACAGGTGTATATGATTTAATAATTTGTTTTTTATCAATAAGTCATTGAGATTTGAATAATAAATATAATATTTTTTAATTGATGATAACAAAATTAATCAAAAAAGGATTAGTTAATTTAAAATTACATTTTCAAATTGTTGGGTGCAATTTTATTTCTTACTTTTTAATGTTTTCATTTTTAATGGAAAACTAACACAATAATTAAAAGAAAAAGTAACAAATATGACCTTATAAATATACATGTAATGTAATTAAAATTTAAAAGCCGACACTGAAAGGTAAAAGGTATTTAGAATTTTTTTAAAAATGTTTTGAACTGCAATATTACTATTAAAAAAATGTGTAGAAAATATAGTCAGTCACAAAGATGAATAAAGTGTATGATATAAACAAAGTCTATTTGTGATTTAATAAAGTTATAAGAATGTAACAATGTGGAGGCACGTTTTTTTTTAAATAAAATAAAAACATTGAACTAAATTTAAAAAAAAATGTGGAAAATTACATTAGCTTATTGCATTATCAATAATTTATATATACCTATGCTATATGTAATATATTTCAAGTGATTAGATAATATCTAAAGCACCTGATAATCTATCAATTGGACTAAAAAATATGAGAAATCATGGTTTTTGTAATAAATTATTTGAAATTCAAGTAATTTGTACTATAAAGTGACTTTTATTTTTGGCCTCAGAAGCAAGTCCATATGACCACCTTAGGATATGCAGTGACTTAGTAGTTAATATTCAGTCTCATAGATTAATAGATTTTTTTCCCATTTTTATCACCCAATTTAGTAATAAAAATTTTATAATATCCAAATAAGACATAAAATATATAAAAACGTTATTTAAAAATAACACATAACATCTCGTATTATTTTATGAGGGGATAATTAAAATCCTAATCAGCCTTCGTTTGATTTTCTCTATTTTTTACTTTTGTTGTATTTCATTTATAAGGAACATGGCAATTCTATTATTATTATTGTTGTTTGCTTTATTTAAAATAAAGCAAACAATACAATTGAACAAGTAACTTAGCTACTTAATTGTATCTAGGAAAACTCAAATTCACAGCCCCAATTCTTTAGCCACGATATCAACGAACATAAATTACATTGTAAATCATCTCCGAGTAATAGTAGTTAATATTAGTGATTCTACAATAGTGTTAAAACAAAGTTATCTAGTTTAATTTCATCATATTCAAGTGGTACATGAACATTTAATTGAATTATATTACAAATAATAAATTTTAATCATTAATATATTCATATGTAATCAAATTAGTTCCTCCCACAAAAAATTATAAACTACATATTTTCAAACCCTTAAATAATAAATCGTAAATTATCCACTTTCCACAAAACATTATTTTACTTTTAGATATAAGAGCATTTTACTTTTAATCCTTATAATGTGATTTCATTTAATTGTGTTAAATAACATTATGCAATACGTAAAACTGTTTGTTTAATCTATTTCAATGGTTATCAGCGCAAGTTACACATATTTACTCTAACAATTTACACAGAAAACGTTAATTAAAGTCAGTTCTCGACCTTTGAAAGTGACATTTTACACACTTCTTTTAATCCCGTTTTTTTAGACAGTTTGTCACATTTGAATTTAAGTTTATGAAGAGAGTAATTTTATAATTACAATAGATTATAGTTATAGATAAAATATATTAAATTAAAGTTTAATTTCAGACCTAATATATTTATGACCATCAATTTAAAAATAATAACAAATTGGTAACCTTAATGAAAAAATTATTACTTATTACATAAGCAACATGTGACATTTTATTTTACTCCATGTGATAGACTTTATCTAGGTTTTAGATATGAAAATTGGTGTCGTTATACATAATATTGCTAATGCGTGCAAGGTTACGCTGTATTTTCAGGAATAACATTGAATGATGTTTAAGTTAATTACTGTAGTTCTGGAAAATATATTTAATTCAACAGCTAATTGCATGCTATTTAATTAAAATTTAAAGAGCAATTTTAGTGCTGAGTAATTAATTAAATACTTACAGTTAAAGTGGAGAGGAACATACCTCCTCCTAAATTATTAATTTAAATTATAGATACATATTTGATAATGACTTACAAGAGTGGAAAATAGTCGATGTGATTTTTATAATTAATATTGGTATAAAACATAGAAAATTGTGTTTCCTTTAAAGTTCTTTAATATTACTAAATTAATGAGTAAGTAACTTAAACTTGTTTAAATTAATTCAAGAAAAATTATTAGACCATTTTAATATGAGGTTTGTGTTAATAATATACAGGGTGACTGACGAAAAACCTTTGGTGCTGTATCTCGCTTATTTTTGTCAGATTTGAATAAATAAAACATCAAATTAAATGATTTTTAAAAGACTTTAATATGAACTGTACTGATATTTTTTCTTGCATCCAGTTTTTGACAAAAGACGATCAACTTTTTTTTTTCAAATTGCACTGTATATATATTTTGTACTGATCCGCAAGATTTTTTTCTGAATCTAAATTTGTAAACGATTTTATCCATTCATCAAACCAAAGTCGAGAAATTGAGGATTAAAAAAAAAATTAAAAATCAAATACCCATAGTAAACAATATACAGAGCCTATTCCAAATGTCAAAAGTGACAGTGTCAGTCATTGGTACAATACTGCAATTATTTTTAATAATTTCATAATAAAAATGTAGCAAGATTTCAAAAACTGAAAAACGATTTCTGTAGAAGCACAAAATTCTAGTACAGTGTTTGAAATATTGCAACATTTTAATTATGAAATAATTAAAAATCGTTGCAGTATTGTATCAATCGCTGTCACTGTCACTTTTGACATTTAAAATAGGGTCTGTATATTGTTTACAATGGATACTTGACTTTTTATTTATTTTTTTAATCCTCAATTTCTCGACTTAAGTTTGATGTATGGATAAATTTGTCTACAATTTTATATTCAGAAAAAAAATCTGCTTGCGAATCAATAAAAATATATATACAGAGCAATTTAAAAAAAAAATGTTGATCGTATTTTGTCAAAAACTGGGTGCGAGAAAAAATAACAGTTCAGATCCTATCAAAGTCTTTTAAAAATGGTTTAATTTAATGTTTTATTTATTAAAATCGGATAAAAAATAAGTGAGATACAGCACCAAAGGTTTTTCGTCAGTCACCCTGTATAACTAAAGGGATTTTCAGCCAATAAAAAATATTGTTCTAACAAAATTATATACAAGAAATTATTAATTAATGAGCATGAAACATATGAAAAATATTGAATCTCAATAATACACATACTATATCAGATTATGTTGTATAGCAAAGAGCTAAATAAAGTTACTAATAATTAAATACGAAACTAAAAACTACATCTTAAAAAATATATCGTTCTTACCCTCAACATCCATTAGTTCAAAGTCAAGGTAAAAGAATTAAAATAAATAATACATAATCAATCTTCATTTTAATTAACTTTAATACTTTCTTCATCCGCCATCCTTATTCCAAATAATTCTCGAAGTCCCAGAAAGTATCCAAGTCTTAAACAATAACTCTTATTTAATAATCCATCAAGAATTTTTTAATTTACTTACAAAAACTTTTACATATTATCAGGTCAGTCGATTGTGTATTAATTTTTTTGAAAAGAGTATTTTTATTCACGTAATAAAAACATATAACATTTATGTACACTAGTAACAGTACGACATTCAAAATAGGAACAATGGCACGTCGCACTTAAAAAAGGAATTTATTGTAAGGGATAAATGGTTCGGGGAATGACTTATTATCTACAATTTTAATGTTTCTCTAAAGCTTTTATAAGTAACTCATTCATCGATGTCAAGAGTATCCTGGGATCATCGACTAGACCGGCTCCTACCATGGAATTTGTGAATAGCTGTAAAGGAACATATTTTTTAATATAAATACAATACATTAAGTTTTCTGTAATTGTAATTAAATTATTTTTTCAGAATTATAAAATATGAGTAATTGTTAAAACAACATAACCTCTGAATTTACTTAAAATTACTCTTTTAATATCTCACCGAGACAAAAGTGATTTTATTTAAATTAAGAGGTTATGTTCTTTAAATTTTAAGTTTGAAAATTATCACTGGATAAAAATCAATTGAGTTCACTGCTAATTTTGAAATTTAAAATTGGTCAATATCCTCTAAACTGAAGTATAATTAATCAATTAAATAAAATATTGAGTCTCCTTTCCTTACAAAATTTACAGTGCATCTTCATATAACATAACAAACATTAAAAATTAGTCACACTTTTTAATGATTTGAGTTTTGCTGAAATTATACAGGGTTATTCACGCTATACAGGACGGAATATTGTGGCTAAAATACGTGGCTTTCAAAAAGTTTCACTTTGGGGATATATGGGGGTCTATTAGGGCTACTTTTTAAAATTACTTTCATAATATACAGGGTGTCCCAAAAACCCTAAAAGTATCAAAGTTGTGTTTTTTTTAATGAAACACCCTGTATTTTATTGCATTTTTGGATCCTTCGATAAAAATAAGTGTGTGTTTTAATAAGGTTTTTATTACATAAACCTTAAGGTTTTTGAAATAATTTGAATTTTGTAAAAATGTAACCTAATTTTCATGTTTCAAATACTTAAAAAATAATTAAGTTATACATACCAAATTTACACTGAAATGTAACAATAAATCATATTTTATTTCCCATGTATAATAAACTTGACATCTTATGCCGGATGGAAAAAAATTGGAATTAAACAAATGAGATCATTAAATGGCTATAACTTCATTTATTTAAATGGAACGCTATATTTATTAATTTATCAGCAAATGCACGTTTTAATTACCTTTCGAATGGTATTTAAATCTTAAGTGTTAAGTCTTCTCGTTTTTGCAGAAAACGCCAAAATATTGTTTATTGCACCATTTTAGTACTTTTTAAGTACAAATTTTTATGTATCTAGTTTTCTATGGTATTTAAAAACGTCAGATAATTAATTTAGTCTGTCATTTTAGTTTAAAAAGCCTGTCTTTTGTTATAGTTGTCTTATTTTGCATTTTAGTGTTAGATCTTTAGTAATCATTATTGTTTGAACATCGCTGTTGTATTTTTTGGTAAAAAATGAAGATTTACTCAAAAGAAGGGGTTATTGGCATTATTTTCATGCTTGGAGAATGTCATCAAAATTTTTTATTGGCTTGTTTTATACTTAAAGGTTTCCCGAAAGAAATCACCCTAAGCCAGCCATTTTTGAGAGACTATTAAACCAGTTTAAAGAAATTGGAAGTGTCAGTTATAAGAACCTCAGTATAAGAAAATCTGTGTAAATTTTCATTTTTTACTATGACATACAACAACCATGTTCAAACAATAACGATTACTAACGATCTAACACAAAAACGCAAAATAACACAACTATAACAAAAGACATCCTTTTTAAACTAAAGTAACAGACTAAATTAATTATCTGACGTTTTTAAATACGAAAACTAGATACATTAAAATTTTTACTTTAAAAGTACTAAAACGGTGCAATAAACAATATTTTGGCGTTTTCTGTAAAAACGAGAAGACTTAACAATTAAGATTTAAATACCATTCGATAGGTAATTAAAACGTGCATTTGCTGATAAATTAATAAATATAGCGTTCCATTTAAATAAATGCCAAGCCATTTAAAGTTCTCATTTGTTTAATTCCAATTTTTTTACACCCGGCATAAGATGTCAAGTTTATTATACTTGGAAAATAAAATATGATCTATTGTTACACTTCAGTGTAAATTTGGTATGCATAACTTAATTATTTTTTAAGTATTTGAAACATGAATATTAGGTTACATTTTTACAAAATTCAAATTAATTCAAAAACCTTAAGGTTTATGTAATAAAAACCTTATTAAAACACATACTTATTTTTATAGACGGATCCAAAAATGCAATAAAATACAGGGTGTTTCATTAAAAAAAATACAACTTTGATACTTTTAGGGTTTTTGGGACACCCTGTATATTATGAAAATAATTTTAAAAAGTAGCCCTAATAGGCCCCCATATATCCCCAAAGTGAAACTTTTTGAAAGTCACGTATTTTGGCCACAATATTCCGTGCCGTATAGCGTGAATAACCCTGTATAAGCTCTAAAACACTTTCATTAAAATATAAAGTGTTATATTAATAGACAGCCTTTATATAATTTCCAAAACATATTATGAAGCTAACACTTCATCTATTAATCAATTAACCTCAAAATGGTAATAACTTACTGCCAAAATTAATTAATCTGGAATAATTATCATAAAATTGTAATGAAATAAACCAAGTGTTGAGTAAATTATGTTTCATTACAAGTTTCATAAAACCCTAATTCAAGAAATATAAAACCTAATTATTAACAGAGTACTTCATCAAGTAAATAATTAATTTATTCTCACCTGGTTAGTTAATAATTCTGCTAAGGCTGGATCTGACGTGGTGAGTTTATGCAACTTTTTAATAATTTCATGCCTGAAAAAATGTACAGCAAATAAACTCACATCTCTAATCAAGGTCTTACCTAACGGATCACTCACTTGGGATTTATTTCCAACTGCGGTTGCAGCAGAGCGTATCGCCTATCTTCCGACAAAGAGTGGCTCTGTGTTCTGATAAAATGCCTCGCTGCGGCCATTTCCTCGACGGTCACCACACACGGATGGCTCTCTAATCGTGCCGTGGCGTTAACAGTTGCTGCCTTTCCTGACAGTTTGGACTTCATCCATGCAGTTAGTTCGTCTATTTCACTTCTTTTCAAACTGTCATCACCTGAAAACGAATACTAGTTGAATTTGATTATCACAATGTTTTTGAAAATATTTATTTAAATGAAAATAACACACAGATTATTGATTAATGGTTGAGGTGTTCACTTCGTGATTTAAACACAGATTATTCCTTACTTCACTTGTTTATTAAACAAAATTAAAAGGATTGAATAAATTAATTTCTCACTGTGTGTTATTTTCATTTACAAAACACCTTACGTATACTCAAACCAACAATAGTGAATAATTATTTAACTGAATTATTGTTTTCCAGTCAACAACAGCCACAGACGGATTTCAATCTATTTTAAATCTCATCAGGCAGTTAAAGACAGAGAAGTGAAGTTTTATAACCACAGGTATTCATAAATATAGGGAAACCTTTAAGGATTCGATGAATTAATTTCTCACTTAACCTGTGATGAAACATTTTTGTATTAATTATATTGTTAATTACAATGCTTGGTTTTTGTTTTTTTCACTCATTAATATTTATTTCTTAATGGTTTCTCTATAATTATATAACTTATTTTTTTACTTTTCTCAGTTAAATATTTTGGAAATAATAAATTATTTATTTTACTTTCAGTTATTTAACATAATGGTTAGAAATAAACTTAATCATAATTACCTAAATTTGTCAGATCTGGAGCTGTATTATTATCTCTCATGTCTTTCTCAACCGACACAACTCTAAAGCCTTTAAATTGCTGCAGCTGCATCAATACTAATTCATCATAAGGTTCATAACAGAACAGGACTTCCTGCTTTTTCATTTTGAGAGATTCATAATAAGGTGATGCCTCAGCCAGTGTACGACTAAAACATATATTGATGAAATATAACAAGTTTTAATAAAGTCCTTCCGAATGTAGATTAAAAAAGTGCAAGTAAGAGCTTTCATAAACCTGTGTTTGGTTTTACTGCTTGCCCTACGTTGGGCACCAATTGCAAAAAACTTTAGAACAGTTTTAAGATTTTTTTCTTATGAACTTAGAATAAATACCTTAGATTATATCACAATATTAATTATTTATGAAACAAAAATATATAAAGTGCACTTTTTGAACATTTTTGGATACAAAATATAAACAAAAACTTATTACTTTGTTGAATATTCAAAATCAATAAGACATATCAAGGAAACAAAATGTATTTACCACTATTTTATGTATAATATACCGGGTGTGGCACTTAAGACGCCTCGGACCATAGCTCCCTTACGATAAAAGCTATCGAAAAAAATCTAAGAGCAAAGTGGTGCTTAATTACCGTCGCTATGTTTCAAAAATATTTCTAATCATCAGTGGCGTGCCGTGCTCCAGTGGCGTACCAAACTTGTTCTTTTTTAAATGGAATGCCCTATTTTTTATTGCAGATTTGGAAAGTGCTCGGAGAGTACTTATTTTTTTATCCAACATGTTATACCCTTCACTTTAGCGGTTTCGCTGTTATAACCCCTTCTTTCAAAATTGCGCCCCATTTTTGAGATTTTTTTGTAGAGAAACTAATTGACGCTGGCGCCTAAATTTTGAATTGAGGTACAGGTTAAGACCTCGTATACCTACACATAATTTTTTTTCGGGTAATTTATAGGAAATTTTTTTTTTTTGATTGATCTTCGCATGTCATTTTTTTCGAAAATTTCAAATGGCACCCCCCTAAAAAAATTACGGCGTTGTACAGCCAAAACTCTAAATTTTTCATTGGTACAAAAAAAATTACACATTGCATAACAAAATTTCGGAGAAAAAAGGAATTTCATCGCAAATGTCGGGAAACGTTTTCCGTTCCCAAGTGTGCCATGAGAAAACAAAAGATTGGTAATTGTCAAAGTAAATTATTAGACGCCAGTAGCAGCCATAAGTCATTTTTGATAAACGTTCTAAAAATGTTCCGAACTCAAGAGGAAATGGTTGACATGATATTTATTCTTGATGAATGTAACAAGAATTATTTCTTGGGGTCACGAGCGTACGCTGCAAGATATCCGCACAGGTCACATCCAAATGAACGTGCGTTTCAAAAAGTGTTGGAGAGATTTACTACTACGGGAAGTGTGAAACGGACAAGGAGAGTTAGAAAGAAGGCAGTTTTTACCGAAAATAATGAACTGCAGGTTCTGGAGGCAGTTATTGAAGATCCTCATACCAGTATTCGTGATATTAGTAGGAATCACGATATTTCAACGCAATCCGTACATCGGGTTCTTCAAAAGTACAAATTCCGTCCATTTAAGATTCAACTGCACCAAGAATTGCAACCTCAAGATTT
The DNA here is from genome assembly GCA_963969525.1 of Ontholestes murinus. Taxonomy (NCBI): domain Eukaryota; kingdom Metazoa; phylum Arthropoda; class Insecta; order Coleoptera; family Staphylinidae; genus Ontholestes; species Ontholestes murinus. The sequence continues at coordinate 12,068,561 of OZ018394.1, read as the reverse complement.
TCATGCGAGGCAAGATTTCTGCATGTGGGCTATCAACAAAATTGAGCAGGAGGAATAATTTCTTATGCGTGTATTATTTTCTGATGAAGCGACGTTCCATAGAAATGGGCATGTCAATCGCCACAACTACCATTATTACGCCGATGAAAACCCACACGCCATGCGAATGATAAACCACCAGCAAAGATGGTCGCTGAATGTTTGGGGAGGCATACTTGGAGAACACCTTTTGGGTCCTTATTTCATCGAGGGGCACCTGAACGGCAACAGTTATTTGAGGTTCCGTCGCGACGACTCGGATGATCTCTTGGAAAATATCCCTCTAGCCGCTCTACGACAGATAGTTTTCCAGCACGATGAAACGTTTCCGGACTCCTGGATTGGTCGTGGGGGTCCTGTGAGGTGGCCGCCAAGATCACCAGTCCTCACTCCCCTTGACTTCTTCCTTTGGGGCCATATCAAAGACGAGATTTACAGGACGGTACCAACTACTGTCGAGGATATGAGGGAGATAATCCGCGCGGCTTTCCGCGGTATATCACCAGAAGTCCTTAGGGCAGTGTCTAGAGCCTGTGAGTCGAAGTTGCGGTTATGCCTTCAGCAGGAAGGTCGTTATTTCGAACATTTAGTTTAAGTTGTTGAATTTTCTTTATCTGCATTTTTCATATCATGTTGAATAAATAGGTACATACTATTATGTTGACCGTATTTGTGTTTTTGTTTCCTCATGGCACACTTGGGAACGGAAAACGTTTCCCGACATTTGCGATGAAATTCCTTTTTTCTCCGAAATTTTGTTATGCAATGTGTATTTTTATTTGTACCAATGAAAAATTTAGAGTTTTGGCTGTACAACGCCGTATTTTTTTAGGGGGGTGCCATTTGAAATTTTCGAAAAAAATGACAACATGCGAAGATTAATCAAAAATTATTTTTTTTCTATAAATTACCCGAAAAAAAAATTATGTGAAGGTATACGAGGTCTTAACCTGTACCTCAATTCAAAATTTAGGCGCCGGCGTCAATTAGTTTCTCTACAAAAAAATCTCAAAAATGGGGCGCAATTTTGAAAGAAGGGGTTATAACAGCGAAACCGCTAAAGTGAAGGGTAAAACATGTTGGATAAAAATATAAGTACTCTCCGAGCACTTTCCAAATCTGCAATAAAAAATAGGGCATTCCATTTAAAAAAACATAAGTTTGGTACGCCACTGGAGTACGGCACGCCACTGATGATTAGAAATATATTTGAAACATAGCGACGGTAATTATGCACAACTTTGCTCTTAGATTTTTTTCGATAGCTTTTATCGTAAGGGAGCTATGGTCCGAGGCGTCTTAAGTGCCACACCCAGTATATAGAATTTCTGGTCACCACAATCTTCAATTAATGTTGAGATTATTAATTTGATAATTGCATTAATTTAATGCAATGCACTGAAAATATAACATAGGTGAAAGTAATTATTGTTTATTACCTTGGTGCAGCCAAATAGAATATAACTTTTTGGTCATCTTTAATCCTTGAAACATAGTCTGTTATGCTAACTTTAACTCCTGGATCTTTATGGGAGGACTCAAATCGCAACAACTTTGCAATCTCTTCCTGCAAAAGTATATTTAATGAATACAATTGTTAATATATTAAGCTATCATCTAAATTCGAGCAGTTTCAACTTGACTAAAATCGAACGTGTATGCAACCAAACATACATAAAAATTCAAATAGAAATTTGTTCTTGAATTACGTGAAGATTATTATTTAATACATTTAATATAAAATCACTTAAACTTTCCTCACAATTAGAAGATGAAATCGGGAGTGTTTTTATCATATTAAATGTACAATCTCTAAATTTCCAGCTTGTAAATTAAAAAAAAAAACCTAGCATTCATTATTTGGTTAATTACTTATGTTACTATTGCTTAAACTTTCTTACCTTTTCATTTTGATCATGATTGACAATAATTCCCTCCTTCAAGAAAAGCCCATAATCTGCATAGAATTTTTCATATTCCTCTGCATTTTTAGTAGACTGATCCAATAAGAATTTAATCACTCTGCTCGTTAATACACTGCTCAATTTCCTTAAAAAAATATTTAAGTCATATTAATATATTATATCACGTAGTAAAGGCAATAATTGCTGATTTTAATAATTCTTTCAATTCATTAAAATGATTTTTAATAGGGCTGAAAGACCACAGATCGATGATAGCCAATGAGAAAAAAACAAGAAAAGAAGCATAGTAATTGTTCTATTATCGGATGTGATACTATCTTCCAATAAAGATGTTTATCTTTCTAATATTAAATATTCAAATTAGTTTAAAAATAAATTACTCTATTTTATTCTGACAATTACTTCTTCACAATAAATACTTGGAAAAGTCTTGTATACAAGATTCCCCAATTAATAAAAATTAAATAAGTAATTGTGGAAGCTTCTACTTTGTTATACATTATAAATTATTAAAAATTTGCTATTGGAATATAAAGAATGACGCTTTAGAGGGACGATGACGATTCTTTAAAGTAACAAGCTCATTTACACACAAATAAATACAGAAATAACACTGAGTAAAGACTAAGTGGTCAATAGTCAATCACTACCACTATTAAATACAAGTACTGTAATGCATCCATGCTGTCATTGTGATTTACATGAATGTAAGACTTTATGAATATAAAATTAAAACGGGTCCTTTAAGTTATAGTGACTTTAAGCTTGAAGCAGAGTCAACCTATCTTATTAAAAAACATTAATTGTCATATTAAGACTAACTATTATACAACTAATAAATCTCAAATTATTATGCACCGAACTGGTACAGTGCTGTCCTCTAAGTAATATATAAATAAATATTTTTTTTAACCCAAAGCTGTTTATTTCTTAAGTATTAGAAATTTTTAAAATTACTAAACTTTTATTTACAACAACAATTTTTGTTTAATCTGTCAAATAATTCTGAACTACTTACCTAATTAGTGCACTGTTTTGTAACAGTTCTCTACTTAAGTTCAATGGAATATCCTCTGAATCAACAACACCTTTCACGAATCTCAGCCACTTTGGAAGTATGTTATCAGTTCTACTCTTTATCAGTACTTTCCTTGTGTATAAAGCCACTCCGCTTTCTGTTTCTCTGGACGTCTCAAACAAACCTAAAAAAGCACACATGCATTATTTATTTAGGAAAAAGCAAAAATCATCGGTTATTAAAAAAAAGTTTATTGATTATTATTTAACAAAATGTCTGTCCAAATTGTTAGTTTATATATTATTGTCAACGTGCTAGCTATTTTGCTCTTATCTTAGCAGACAAAAAACGCCAAAATCGTCAATAAGAAAATTTTTTTAAACTATTAAAATTGTTTTGCTTGAATAGATTTTTTCTATTTGTCCAACGTCTTTTATAAAACTGATGAAATACTTAGAAATTACTGACTAAATTATTAATGTTTATACCCATAAACTCTTTAAATAAAAAAGAGAATTATTTTATATCTCCGAAAACATTTCACTGAAAGAAGTCTATTACCTCTATTTTTCCTATCTGTCCAAATAATAACGTAAAAAAATAGTAAAATACCTTTCCTATCAAAGAAAAATAGAAATTTTTTAAATATAAACTTTGTAAATACCTGGTTTTCCATCTGGGAAATACAAGAGTGCGTGAATCGATAAAGGAACATCGGTGTTATAATGGAGCGTGAATCTTGGCAGATCGTAACTGTTGCTGCAGTATCTGTAGAATTCACTGTGCTGCTGCGGCGTGATGCTCTTTGGATCCATGAGCCACAGCGGTTGGACGGCGTTGGCCAGCTTTCCATTCAGCATAATCGGGCTGCCCACAAAGTTGCTGTATTTGGTGATGATCTTGTTGACCGATTCTTCGTCGGAATATTCGCGGCAGTCCATCTTCAAGTGGATGACGATTTTCGTTCCATATTGGACCCCTTCCGCCGCTTGAATCTCATAAGTACCGCTCCTATAAAATTAATGGTGTAAAAATAATATCTACATAAAATTCATTCTAAAAAAATAATTAGAAAATTCTACATATAAAAATACAATAATAATTCATTGTTTAGAAATTCGATGCATAAAAAAGTTTGGTAGACAGAAAATTCAATCTTTAGAATTTTCGTTGGGTAGAAAATTTAACGTTTATTATTTTGATTGCATAGAAAATTCAAGGTTTATATCATCCATGCTCTTGATCTATAGAAAATTCAGCAGCATTGATATATAACTGTAAAGAGAAATAAAACATTACAATAATTTTCAAATTCTAATCATAAAAATGGAATAATTAGAAACCTGGTAAACATTTAATTTTTCTTAATAATAAATTAAATATTTATAATTTTCTATACATAAGGCATTCAAGGTTTATAAATAAATAGGTGATACATTTCGATGCACAATCATAATTATTAATCAGTAAAAAATTTAATGTTTATAATTTTTGTTCCATAGAAAATTGTATGCTTATAATTTTGGTTGCATAGAAAAATGTTTTGAAATTTCGATAGATCGATTTCATGTACAGAACAAATCACCGTTTAAAATTTTCGTTGGATAGAAAATTCAATGTTTATAATTTTCGTTGCGCAGAAAACTCAATGTTTATATTTTTCAAAGCATAAAAAATTAAAAGTTTAAAATTTTTGTTGCAGAAAAAATTAACTAAATGTTTGGGATATTAATTGAATATATGAATGTAATGCAAGATAAACACTAAACTAAAACAAGTGGTGTAATACATTTTAATTGGTTTGGAATAACTAGTATGTAATAATAGTACCAACTAAATTTATATTTAATTTTATTTCTATTTAGTTTTGACCCGATAAGTTACTGTAACTGTAGTTTCTGCTGATGATGACCTTGTAACTTATATCAGGTCGAAACTGGTTCAGAAATAAAATAAAATATAAATTTAATTGGAAGTACTTTTATTACATACTAACTAAACTTAAACACTTGAGATTCAAACGACAAAACATAAGGAGTAATTGTTTTAGTTGAATGTTTACAAACGTGTATTAGTTTCGATGCATAGAAAATTCAAAATTCAAGTTTAAACATATGTTAATAGCCAAAATTGATAACAAAATTATAATGAATTATAATTTAATTCATTTCACAAAATAAATATTCGTTAATCTATTTATTCATATATAGATGGCGCTAGTATTCTAGTTTCCTCTTTTCTATCTGCCCTCCAATTATATATTAGCTTTTGTGATAGATTTATTGTTTAAAGTATAGTCAATATGTATGGAAACTTGGATACATTTTACTAACCCGTCAGAACTCCACTTGTATCCTACATCTTCTGTGGCGGATTTTGAGTAGACCTCTACCTTATCGGCTACCATAAAAGCACTGTAGAAGCCGACACCAAATTGGCCAATGATGTTGTTGGCATTTTCGCCAGCTTCACTTTTTGATTTAATTTGCTCCAGAAAGGCCTGAAAATATCGAGAACATAATTTAAAAGGAGTAAGAGTTAGATAAAATTAAATTAAGTAGACTTAATCAAAATGCATCTCAGAAATCTTAATTGATTATTAAACTTTTTTATTAAATAAATCAAATGATTACATTTTATGTATTCAACAAGAATTTGAAAAATATGGTTGAGGAGATTAAATTATTTTGATGAACCTAATAGAATAGTCTAGATAAACGATAATATAAAGATAGATTCTTTATTGTGTTAACATTAAGTTTTTCCACTCATCGGACATAAGATTATTGTAAAATTAATCTTAATGTAATAATTTATATAAAAAAATAATAATTTAATCTTAACTCATATCTAAGTTAAAATACGGGAGTCTCTCAAATTCAAGTTGTCATGTTGACATATCAGATTTCACTGTTTAACCACAACCAACTTTGATATGATATGACTAAGAAATCCAACATCAAATTAGCTGTCGAATTTTTGTTAATTAAGTTATTATTTAACAAAATGTCCATGTTTATGCAAAACCTTTTATAATTTTCAATTTAGAATATAACTATAAAACTGCTGGTGAATCATATCTCTACTCTAAATATTCTATCTATCTGAACTTCTAATATATTTTTAAATTAAGGACAAAAAACACTGAAATATTTTGACTATGACATTTGTTTTTCTTGAATAACTTTCTCATTTATCATTTGATGAAATAATTGGAACAACTGTATTACTTCTCCTAATTTAAAAATTTTGTTCCAACAAGAAATACAGCGAATATGTACTGTATGTATAGATGAAATAATTGTTTAATAATGTAAAACTTGATTTGTTTCAATTTCTCCTTTACATTTTATTTATACTTACTTTGGATCCTGACCTGGCGATAACACCCAGACTGGACATGAGCTCATCTTTGGTCATACCAATTCCAGAATCTTGTATTGTTAAAGTTCTGTTCTGTTTGTCCGTCGATATGTGGATCTCCAGCGGCCGATCAGGAGAGTGTATTTTTTGCTTCTCCTCGCCGCCCGACAAAAGGATGTACCTGAACTTTTCCAGAGCATCGCTGGCGTTCGAAATCAACTCGCGCAGAAACACCTCCTTCTCTGAATACAGCGATCTGGCAACGATATCGAGCAGCATGCGGGTTTCCGCTTGGAATTCATGCTTGCTGCTGTCACCTAAAATTAGTATACACATGGAGGGAAACTCAAATCAATGCCAATAATTAAAACAGTAAACAAATCAATATTATACTTTGATTGTATTGGCTGTTAATTGTAAGTTAATTTTCTCTTCAGGCAACTCAAAAATACCAACAGAAATAGTCAACAAATTATTTAGCTAAACTATGTAACTTACCAATAGGTTTCTCTGTAGTTTCTTTGGTTTTATCTAAATCTACTTTTGGAGCTGCATCGGTGCTTTGGTATCTGACATAGAAACCACTTGCTGTAACAGAATTATTTAATATAAATGGGTGTACTATAAAATATATAAACACTACAACTACAAAAAGACAGTACCGCCTTTGTATCTTTATATTTTAACCGAGCGTACTTTTGACCTACATCAACAAACTATGCGTTGGCCTAGCGCCTATTTTCTCGCTTGAACTAGCGTACTCTTGACCTACCTCAATCTATAATTTATTTGCGCGGGTTAGGAGTAGGAGAGGTCATTGCACTGTTTGTTGTGGTAGGTCAAGAGTACGCTAGAAGTAGTATTGGTCAAGTTTATATATAGGCTGTATTAAGTTTATTATAGTAATGAGTAAAAAGTAAGTAAAAACGATTATTACAATATTTGAAGTAACGGTAAAACGGTTAAAATAAAAAACGCTAAGATAATTAAATGTCTCAATAGAAAACAATTGAAAATACTAGAAATTATATTATTAAATTATAGTCAGTAATAGCTTAACTATTAAAAATAGTTGAAAAAATTAAATATCAATTGAAAATTCTAAACATTTACAAAAAAAAAACAATTACCACACGATGATATTGACGACAAAATTAAAAATTATTAAAAAAGGAAACAATTAAATTGTAAAAATTTAATCCAAAAAAACAATTGTTAATCAATCGAATTGACAATTTGAAAAATTAAAATTGACAAGTAATAAAAACAACTAATATTTATTGAAGTTTGCAAAACAATTATTGAGCATTTAAATAATAACAAAAGTTGAAACAATGAAATTGAAGTTATTATTAAATAGTTTCAATTGATAAAAGCGCTAAATAATGCCACTCAAGAAAACAATTGAAACGTTAGATTTTTTGTCGGCAACAATTAAATTGGCGAAAAACGAACGAAATCAATTAAAAATTATTAAAAGAAGGAAACAATTAAAACCAACAAAGGAGCCGGAATGCATTAATTGAAAATTGAAAAATGTTTGGATAACAAAAACAATTAAAATTATTATAAAAAATAGTTGAAATTGTCAAAAGTTAGTAAATAATTGAATGTAACTCGAGATAACAATTGAAATGGTTGGAAATTTGTATAGCAAAAATAAATCAATAAAAGTAATTGAACATTGAAAAAAATGACGAATGAAAACAATTGAAAATAATTTAAAAAATAGTAGAAAAGCATTATCAAAACTAACTGACACAATAATTGAATGTTTAAAAAATTTGGAAGAAAAATAAACAATATTGAAAATTATTTTAAAACCAGTTGAATTGAATGCTACTACAGATATAAAAATAATAAAAAAAAATAAATTGTCAATAAATAAAATCAGTTGAACATTGTTAAGAAAATTTAACGGAAGAAAATTATTGACGAATGGTGAAATTAAAAAAAAGCTAAAACAATTAAATGTCTCCACAGGAAACAATTAAAATATATTAGGGAACTTATCAAATGACAAATAAAACTGTGCTTTGTTAATATCACACACGGGATTTATTCAGTGCCATTAAAATGCGTTAAATAAAAATTAAAAACGTTAAAACTCTAAGACAATTGAATATAACGTTACAAATCAATTAAAACTTTTAGAATTTTGCGAAAACAATTGATAAAATTAGTTGAATATTGGCGGAAAAAACTTGAGAAACTTGAAAATTATTTTTAAATAAGGAAAAAATGGCAAAAATGCTCAACAATTTAAAAATCAAATGCAACAGTTAAATTAAAATTACAAAAAAACAGTTGAAATTGTCAAAAGAAAGATTCAATTTCAATTTAGTTTGTTTTACAGAAATCTCCTTTGTACAGAACCAATAAACAATACTTTTACATATAAAATATATAAATACAAAAAAGTATCTTAAAATAACTTATAGGTACACATGAAGTACAAAAATTAAAAATCAAATATATGGTTAGAAAAATTTAATTTAGTTGCAAAAATAATGCCCAAGTCCTTTATCACAGATTTATATGATAAAACATTACTATCCAATAAGTACTCAAAGTTACGCATCTTACCTCGACAAAATGAGATATAGACGCACTTCTTTAAATTCAAGTCCAACATATTATCTTTACACCATAGTACAACGCTTTTAAAAATTTTCAAATCGTCAGCATAAAGAAGAAAGTTGCTGTGTTTAATCTTTAACCCGATGTCATTTATAAATAAAAGAAATAAAAGGGGACCACAATGCGAGCCTTGACATTTAGACAAATGTTTCCCAATGCCAATAATAATGAAATTGTTGAAAATTTGCAAAGTAAAATAATTGACAATCGATAAAAGTAGTTGGCTATTGATAAGAAATCAATGAACGATAACAATTGAAAAATAGTGGAAGACAATTTAATAATTGAATGACTCTACAGAAAACATTTGAAATTTTAACAATTTTTTTTACAAACGGAATAATTAATAATAATAGCATTTGTATATTGACGAAAAGTTAAAGATATTTATAAAAAAATAGTTGAATTGAATCCCACTATTTTTAAAACTGTTTAAAATAAAATTTTGTAAGAAAGTACATGTAAAAAGTTTCTTTGCACTTTCAAAAAGGACGAGCGACATAGTTAACTGTTTAATCATATTAAAAATTGTTTGATTATTTCAAATTATGTTTGTGGTTATGTGACATGAAAATATTTTGTTTATGGTTGAAAATGGTGGTGGATAGAAAAGCCTAAAATTTTACCAGTAAGTATTTAATAGCTAAAACAGATATTTCTTTAATAGTTATAAGAATTGAATTTGTTATTGATGATGAGCACCTTGTGTCTCGAAATGTACATTTAACATTACAAATAAATAAGTGAAGTACGGAGTAACAGTGTTTTCATTTGTTGTGATTTCTTTTATTATTTTAAATAATCCATTAATCAAATGATTGATTATTTTCAAGTAATTTAATTAGAAATTAGTTTAGAAGTTATGTTATGAAACAGTTTTGTTTGAGGTTTGCAAAAAAATTGTGGAAAAGAAAGCCTATAAAATTTTACCTGTAAGTGAACTCTCCTTACATCATCTAAAAATAAATTTTATTATTTCTCACTGGTTTCAACAAACACTTAAAAATGTAAGTATTCATTATTGCTTCGTACATACCATGTACAAGTGTAAAATGTCATTTATTAAAACAATTGCTCTCTTGTTTTTGGCCTACTGTATTGTATTATCAAAGATTTTACCAAATTGAAACGAAAAATAGGAAATTTTTTAGATAATACAAGTTTTAACCTAACCCTCGATTCTGTTAGATTGGAAAATCCAAAGTTCGTTAATATGAAATGTGCATTAAATTTAAAGTTTTTGATTTGTAAATAGGTTTTTATAATAGTTTAATAACAATACTTAAAATGCACCAAAATGTGAATGTCTCTAAAACCAAACAATTGAATAGCACCACTATTTTTATTATTACTTGTTAACAATTATAATCCTAACATAGCATTCTAAGGGAGGTCCGATGTCACTCCAGAAACAGACCGTCTTCATTACATTACCTGTGTCTGTAACAACGAAGCATCCTATTTGGATTATTTTATTTTTTAAATTTTAAATAAGTATTATGTTGTCTGTTGATAAATAAACAACACTTCATCGAAACTTGAGCCACTGGTAAAAATATAGTGTGACATCAACAAAGAAAGGGTTTTATTTAAATAAACAAATAGTTTAAAAATTGGGCTTCTAGAAACACAACATAACCTAAACGTGCTCACCTTTTTGCCCTCGCACCGCAGGAACCTTCAACACGTTACTATGCACGTAACATTTTCCAGTATTCAAGACTGCGCTTCCGGCACGGAATAATCGGTGGAACCTTGCCAGATTCGACATTTTTCGAAAACACGCAATTTGAACCGCACGCCGGAATTGTCGAAATTTTTGAAGAACGTGCACTCACTTGATCGTCACCAGATGTCATAAAATCTAGGAAACTGTAAAATATTATAGTGTGAAAGAGTATAGTAGAATTCTTTATGGATACCACTACTATTAGATCGAATAATAATCACTAGATGTCGCTACAGTAAATGTTATCATAAAATTTAGAAAACTGTAAAATATTATAGTGTGGGAAAATATAGTAGAATTCTTTATAGATTCCACTACTATTAGATCAATTAATAATCACCAGATGTCGCTACAGAAAATATTAGTGTATTAAAATAAAGTAGAATTCTGTAAAAATTATTTTAAACTAAACCTAATAGTAATCATAAGATGTCACTAATAATTTATAAAATTTAATAGTGTGGGAGTAGAATTCTGTATTAATAATATTAATCGTAATCAATTATTCTTTATTCTTTATTGCCTTTGCTTCTCCCGCTTACAAAATTACAAAAAATACATGATATACATACATTTAAAATATAATAAATAAAATAATTTCGGGCACAGTAGTTATGGGCGAAGATAACTGCACATATATTTTCTATGGTTCACTGTTTAACATTAGTTTTTCACTTAAACTCATCACATTATGTACGGGAAACTATAAAATAAATAGTGTAGTATAATAAAATATAACTCTTTATAGACTGTACTACTATTAAATTGAAAAATAATTATATATAATGAGTGGCATCTTTTTAATATCAATTCAAGAAATATTAAGGTATAATAAAATAAAGTACAATTCTGTAAAAATTAATTTAAAATTAGTTGTATGATCTCATTGATAATAATTATATAGATTCTATAAAATATTACATGTAGGAATAGTTAATAAAATTCTTAATTACTAATAATAGATCTCATTTTATAAATTGATAAAATAATACAGATTATAAAATTCTCTTCTATAAAATGACATAGAAAATGTAAAATAGATAATTAAAATTATATAAATATACAGTGGACTAATAATATGCTAATTCTAATTATGGAATTAGGTAAGTAAAGTACGCTCTACCGAAAGTTGGTATTGTCGTAGTAGTTGAAATTGTTGATTTAATTTACTACATAGTTATTAGGGTTTAGACATTTAGTTAATCTCAAAAATACAAATCATATACAATAGATGGCTCCATGGTAATAATTGGAATTGAATAAGACGTTTGTATGTTTGGTTGCATATAATAAATGGCTATATTTAAATAAAAAGGCACGTTTTATAATTAAACACTGCAACATATTTCACCACATAGTGACTTGATCAGGCAGATGAAAACTCCTGAAAAACCATTTCGATTCTTTATGATTGGATTTTCTATTGCCATTAACAGTTACTTAAATCATTTTTATTTAGTAGGAGCAATTTATATACAATACTGAACTTATAATTAATATTAAAACACTTTATTCCTTAATATCGTGTAATATTAACGAACAAAGAATATTATTTTAATTTTTTTGAAAATGCATCACCGATTTATCGTTTATCCAGTATCATCCAATTGAATAGAATTCTGTCTAAATAATTCTACTTACAGATCTCTAGGCGAATTGTGATGCCAATTATTATACATTATAGTAATAAAGAATTTCGTTGGAAAATGGCCATGTACATTTATTTGCATATATTAAATAACTATATTACAATTTAATTCAATTTTCTTTCAAAAAATTCGTTTATATTTCAGCTGATTGCTTCCAGTGCTATCCAATTCAACTAAGTATAATTCATCCTAGTTACAGATCTTTAGGCAAATTGAACAAAGTATTTTATTTATATTTTTTTAAATGCATCACATAGTTATCGCTTATCCGGTATCATCAAATTGAATAAAAGTCTGTATAAATAATTTTACTTACAGATCTCTAGGCGAATTGTAATGCCACCTATTGTATATTATAGTAATAAAGAATTTCGTTAGAAAATGTCCGTGTATATTTAGTTGCATATATTAAATAACTATATTTTAATTTAATTCAATGTTCTTTCAAACAATTCGTTTATACTTCACCTGATCGCTTCCAGTGTTATTCAATTGAACTTTGTATAAATAATTCTACTTACTGGTCTGTAGATAAATTGTGATGCCATCTATTGTATATTATAGTAATAAGGAACTTCGTTGGAAAATGACGGTGTTTGTTTGATTGCATACAATAAATAAGTATATTAGAATTTAATTCAAGGGTCTTTCAAACAATTTATTTCTACTTTACCTGTATGAGAGAAAATATGATCGTGCCTTTTTAGAATTTCAAATTTTAAACGAAATATATATTTTCAAGTTCCCTCAGCCCAACTCAATATATTTTAATGAAATTGTTTGAAGTGTTTTTATTATATATTTGATCAAAATTTAAAATAAAAAAAAAATCTTGTTGATTTAGCTATAACACAATTTAGCTCATTAGAATAAAAAAGAATATTCGAGGGTTGTACAAAAAAAACATTACACATACAGAAAACTGGTGTAAATTTGAAAATTCGAAATTCCAAGCAAAACAAATGTATATTACATAATTGAAACACTATTATATTCCTTTCTTCACTTTTGAAGTGAAGTGAAGAAAGGAATATAACTGTGTTTCAATTAAGTGATATTAATCTACACGTAACTCGAGTAACTACATCAAATGTATATTGTTATATTCAAAATCTATAAGAAATTTTTCTACATTAATTATACCTGAGAACAAAACTTTAAATATCTATAAGATTGGCTATCGACCACGTGGTCCTTTCCCTGTGCTTTTGTGCATTTACGTTTGTGTAAATGAGCTCTTGTTACTTTATCTTACCGCCTATTTTCTCGGTATTTCGCATTTGTACGTACCAAGTGCACAACCTTACATAACATTACAAACGTAATAAGTATCAGCGATTAGTGGTCTTAGTTCTGCACTCCTTTGCACAACTGCAACTTTTACACAATGCCCCGTGAAAACTGTCACAGATTATGCAGATAAAACGGCGCGGACAATGATGACGACACCCTTTAGCGCAAACAAGACACCGTGTAGGTAACGAAAACCGCACGCTGAAAAGGGAACCGTACAGTTAATCCGCCTCATTTTGGCGCACGGTACATTGCATAGAACCAATGGCCGGTAGCCGGCAACAATATGAAAAAATCCTTAAATACGTATCTAGTCGTATCTAATCCATCCAAACACGTCGGCGCGCTACATCCGACAATCCTTTCAGCACAAACAACAACAAAGACCACAATACCCTTTCAGGACGAGTCAACCGGATAAACGATAGCGCAGATCTGTGCCGACGCCCCCTCAAACACGCACATACACACACACGCACGTTTATTCTTTGCGAAACACTTTTGATTCGGTTTATGCTCTAAAAGACGCAGTCTAAAATCGAGGAACTGAGGAAATCTTTAAAAAAAGAAATTGGAGGTTTTGTTACAACATATAATCAAAAATACTGTTCTATTGGGACTGGTTACCTCTTAATCCTCGAAGAAAAAAATATTGAAGTGAGGATCTTGGAAATTATAGTATCAACTATTTAGTATTAACGTGTAATTATCAACTAACAAGTATCAGTTGTCAACTGTCAATTGTTGTTTATCAATTTTCGATTTTTAATTAATTGTTAAATTTAAAGTGTCAATTGTGAAATGTCTATTTTGAACTATCAATTAACGAAAACTATTAAGTGTCAACTATTAACTATTATTTATCTAGTATTAGCCTTCAACTGTCAATTTTGAATTGTCAACTATCTAATGTTAATTTTCAATTGTAAATTGTCAGCTTAAGAATGCCAAGAATAAATGTTAGCTAACAAATTACAATTTCTAACCATCAAGTGTCAACTGGCAATTATCAGTTATTAGGTGTTAATTGCTAAATATCAATTTTTAACTACCAAGTGTCAGTAACTACTTGTCAATTATTAAATATCAATTTCAATTTTCAATTGTTAACTTTAAAGTGCCATATAGAAATAACACAATTTACGCTTGGTTTGTATATTACAAAATGTTACATGAGAAACTAATTCAAGAAATTTAAAGTGCTAGATGATTGATATTTTATATTTATTTATGTTGCCAATTTTACTTCTAAACCGTTGACTATGTTAATGTTTAATACTCAAGTGTGAAATGTGAAATTTTAACTTTTAATAAAATTGTTGTTTTAACTGAGTTATTTACTGTTAACTGTTAATTTCCAACTGACAACTGTCAGTTCTTAATTATCAAATATTACATTAAATATTGGAAACTCTAATTGTCAGCTTGAAAGGGTTAAATATCAAATTTCAACTATTAACTCTCAATTTCCAATATTCAACAATGTGTCAACTGTCAAATGTATACCACAACTGTCAGTTATTAAATTTTAACTGTCAAAGGTTGTCAATTTTCAACACAGAAATATCAGTTCTTCATTATCAAATATTACATGGAAAGTTGGGAAACACTAAATTGACAGCTTGAAAGTATTAAATGTCAAATTTAAAAACCCCTATTTATAAATTATGTGAAAAAATATACGTAGGGTGGGTGGGTGCCCTCTAACCCACCCTCCAACCTATATAACATTAACAAAGATTTTACTAAGGTTTAACAGATTAATAAAAACTTATGCCGGGTTATCAACTTGATGCAATTTATTATTTCTTAAATCCCTGTAAATGTTTCATAGATTGGAGAGTGGAATAGTGGCCACCCATCCTCCCTATATATACATATAAATCAATCAGAAATCAGTTTGTGATCTTTATAATTTTAATCTCAAATTTTGTGATTGTATTTTCAAATTAAAAATCCCTATTTGTATCTTGTTTAAAAAAATATACGTAGGGTGGGTGGGTGGCCTCTAACCAACCCTCCAACCCACATAATATTAACAAAGATTTTACTAATTTTTAAACAGATAAAAACTTATGCCGATTAAACTGAATTATCAACTTGGGCAATTTATTATTTAGTAAATCCCCGTGTATGTTTCATAGATTGAAGGGTGGGATAGTGGCCACCCACCCATCCTACATATACATATAAACTTCAACCAGAAATCAGTTTGTGATTTTTATAATTCTAATCTAAAAGTTTGAAATTGAATTTTCAAATTAAAAAACCCTGTTTGTAACTTGTGTAAAAAAAATATATGTAGGGTGGGTGGGTGGCCTCTAACTCACCCTTTAACCTATATAACATTAACAAAGGTTTTACTAATGTTTAAATAGATTAATAAAAGTTATGCCTGGGTTTTTTAAAACCGAATTATCAATTTATTATTTATGAAATCCCCGCGTATGTTTCATAGATTGGAGAGTGGGATAGTGGACACCCACCCACCCTACATATTCAAATTAACTTCGACCAGAAATAAGGTTGTGATTTTTATAATTCTAGTTACGAAATTTGTGATTCTATTTTGAAATTAAAAACCCCATCTTTAACTTATGTCAAAAATTAATGTAGGGTGGGTAGGTAAATTGTTAGCTGGAAAGGGCCAAATGTTAAGTGCCAGTTATTAAATTTTAACTGTCAAAGGTTGTCAATTTTTAACATACAACTGTCAGTTGTTAATTATCAAATGTCACGTGGAAAGTTGGAAAATCTAAATTGACAGCTTGAAAGTGTCAAATGTCAAATTTTAACGAATAGCTCTCAATTTTCAATTTTAAAGAATGTGCCAACTGTCAAATTTATATTACAACTCCCAGTTATTAAATTTTAACTGTCAAAGGTTGTCAATTTTCATGACACAACTGTCTGTTCTTAATTATCAAATATCACATGCTGGAAACTCTAAATTGTCAGCTTGAAAGTGTCAAACGTCTAACTAAGCTAACCATTAGCTCTCAATTTCTAATTTTCAACAACGTGTCAATTGTCAGAGTTATACTATAACAGTCAGTTATTAATTTTAACTGTCAAAGGTTGTCAATTTTCAACACACCACTGACTGTTTTTAATTATTAAATATCTCATGGAAAGTTGGAAACTCTAAATTGACACCTTGTGACACTTTCAAGCTGCCAAATGTTAATTTTAACTATTAACACTTAATCTCCAATTTTAAACAATGTGTCAACTGTCAAATTTATACTACAGCTGTCAGTTATTAAATTTTAACTGTCAAAGATTTTCAATTTTCAACACACAACTGTCAGTTTTTAATGATCAAATATCACATGGAAAGTTGAAAACTCTAAATTATCAGCTATCAATTTTCATCAATGTGTCAAATGTCAAATTTATACTAATTAACATTTTAAAACAAACGATTGAGAATTAAAAATTGTCATTAGAATGTTTACACTTAACAGTTATTAGTTGATAGTATAAATTTGAAAATTGATACCTAACGTTGAGATTTAAAAACTGACAACTAAAAGTTGACAAATTTTTACAATAAAATTTACTTTGAATAGTTAATAGATAATAAGGAAGTGACAGTTATTAGATGAAAATTGACTATTGAAACTTGAAAACTATTTTAACAAATAGCTTTCCAATTCCAACTTTTAAAAATGTGTCAACTGTCAAATTTATACTAATAACTGTCATATAGTATATATTTGACATATTGTTAAAAGTTAGAATTTGATAACTAATAGTTATAATTTGATCTTTAACAATTAAGAACTGAGTTTTGAGTTGAAAATTAACATTTCACACTGGAAACTTGATAATAGACAGTTGATATATATTGGACAGTTGATACATTTCCAAAAGTTGGAACTTAATAGGTATTAATTGAAATTCAACATTTGACACATTAAAGCTGACAATTCAGAGTTAAAAAGTTATATTTGATAATTAAGAACTGACTGCTGTCAATTGGATGTTGACATATGACAGATGATACTTAATAATTGACAGTTAAGAATATAAATTGAAACGGAGTTAAAACTTATCATGATAAAATTAAAATTTGCTAACTTAGTTCAAATGTGACACTTGACACTTTGAAGCTAACAATTGTTTGGGTAGAAAATTAAGACTCTAACAATTAACGATTAAGAACTAACAGACCGCAACTGAAAATTCACATTGACAGTTAATAGTGTAAATTTGATACATTGGAATTTGATAGCTTTTAGTTGACATTTGGCAATTAGGAACTGACAGTTGTGAGTGACATTTGCCAATTGACACGTTATAACTGACAATTAATAGTATAAATTTACTTAACGCTACAGTTAAATATGACATTTAAAGAAAACGATTCTGCATGAAAATTTTCATATGATAGTTGACAACTAAGACCGAAAAAAATTGAAAAATTGGCATTTGACAGTTAAAACTCAAAACCTGACAGTTAAATTATAAATTTGACAGTTGACACATTGTAGAAAATTGGAAATCGGGAATTAATAGTTGAAATTTGCCATTTTAAGTGATATTTGATAATTAAGAACTGTCAGTTCTCAGTTCATATTATAATTATAAATTTGACAGTTGACACTTTGTTACAAATTGGTATTTAGTAGCTGTTAGTTTAAATTTGATATTTGACTATTAGTCACGTTGACATTTTCCAATTGACACTTAATAACTGACTGTTAATAGTGAATATTGCCCAATTGACACTACACCTTAATTTAACACTTGACTCTTTAACTAAAACGTTTGAAAATGAAAATTGACATTAGATAATTGAAAATTAATTACTGACATATATAGGTTTTATAATTAAAATCACTTGGTTTGTTTCACAAATATTTTTTTTTTATTTTCGACTAGTTTCGGCTTATTGCCATTATCAAGAATAATGATAATGGCAATAAGCCGAAACTAGTCGAAAATAAAAAATATTTGTGAAACAAACCAAGTGATTTTAATTATAAAACCTATATATTAACATAATGTTTCACCAAGTGATTAATGAGAAACAAGTATATGATATATTAATTACTGACACTTGGGATTTGAAAATTGACAACATTTGACAGTTGCAACTTAATAAATGACAGTTTGTAAAAGTTGGAGATTAAGTGTTAATAGTTAAAATTTGACATTTGACAGCTTGAGAGTGTTACAAGGTGTCAATTTAGAGTTTACAACTTTCCACGTGACATTAGCTGAATAAAAACTGACAGTTGTGTGTTGAAAATTAATAACCTTTGACAGTTAAAATTTAATAACTGAGAGTTGTAGTATAAATTTGACAGTTCACACATTGTTTAAAATTGGAGAATAAGTGTTAATAGTTCAAATTTGACATTTGGCAACTTGAAAGTGTCACAAGCTGTCAATTTAGAGTTTCCAACTTTCCATGTGACATTAGATAATTAAAAACTGACAGTTGTGTGTTGAAAATTAATAACCTTTGACAGTTAAAATTTAATAACTGAGAGTTGTATAAATTTGACAGTTCACACATTGTTTAAAATTGAAGATTAAGTGTTAATAGTTAAAATTTGACATTTGACAGCTTGAGAGTGTTACAAGCTGTCAATTTAGAGTTTCCAACTTTCCATGTGACATTAAATAATTAAAAACTGACAGTTGTGTGTTGAAAATTAATAACCTTTGACAGTTAAAATTTAATAACTGAGAGTTGTAGTATAAATTTGACAGTTCACACATTGTTTAAAATTGGAGATTAAGTGTTAATAGTTCCAATTTGACATTTGACAGCTTGAAAGTGTCACAAGCTGCCAATTTAGAGTTTTCATCATTCCACGTGACATTTGATAATCAAGAACAGACAGTTGTGTGTTGAAAATTGACATTCTTTGACAGTTAAAATTTAATAACTGACATTTTAGAATTATAAATTTGACAGTTGACACATTGTTGAAAATTAGTGATTAAGTGTTAATAGTTAAAATTTGACATTTGACACCTTGCAAGTTTCACAAGCTGCCAATTTAGAGTTTTTCATAATTTCACGTGACAGTTGACCTTTGACAGTTAAAATTTAATAACTGACAGTTGTAGTATAAATTTGAAAATTGGAGATTAAGTCTTAACAGTTAAAATTTAACATTTGACAGCTTGAAAGTGTCACAAGTTGTCAATTTAGAGTTTTCAACTTTCCACGTGACATTTGATAATTAAGAACTGACAGTTGTGTGTTGAAAATTGAAAATCTTTGACAGATGAAATGTACTAAATGACCGTTGTAACAGTTAGCTATTTAATTTCAATTTTTAATTAAACTTCAGAGTGTCAAATATTAACCGTCAGTTCTAATTTATAAGCATCAAGTTTTAACTATCCAATTTATATTACTAACTAACAATTATTAAGCATTGACTGTCTAATGTCAAATTCCATTTGAAAACTGCCAATTTTTTACTAACATATATCACTTTTTAACTTTTAAGTGTCAAATTTGAAATATTAACTTAAATCAATCAAATTCTAATATTTAAAAATGTGTCAAAACTATTATATTCATATTATCAACAGTCAGTTATTAAGTTTAAAATGTCAATTTTGTCAATTCAAAAAAGTCAGTTAATTTTATACTTTTAATGGTTAGCTTTACTTAACTTTCAAAACTTAACTTTCAAAAATATGCCAATTGTCAAATTTATACTATCAACTGCAAATGTCAGTTTTTATCTACTATCAGCTAATTAGTTTATCAATTTTTAAACTGCTCACTGTTAATTACCAATTTTTTAACCATTAAATGTCAATTTTCAACCTTCTATTATCAGTTTTAAAGTGTCAAGTATATATATTTTTTTTAATCCAGTGTCAAGTATACGCTGATGGCATACATGTGACATTTGTCAAGTGTCAAATTTTAATTGTCAAATACTATTATAACAATTTTACTAAAAGAACCAAATTAGGTTAAAAATTATTTTTAATTTGGTTTAAAATTTTATCCTGTTCTTTTTGTAAAATTTTAAGTATCTAACAGTTAAATTTGACACCTGACAACTGCCACCTGTATGCCATACGCTTATACTTGACACTGGATAAAAAAATTAAAAATTATTTAAACTTGTTTACAACAAGTGTTTTAACATCGATAATTCCCTTCAAACACCTTAAATTGTAAATCCTGTATGCTTTGATCTCGATATGTATTATACAGTCGTATAATCCTTAATAACATACTTAGGCAGATAATATCTGCAGATATCAAAAGTGTAGGAGTTTTTCCATTCCATCCACTAACGACCGAAAAAGTTCGCGTGCAGCGGATTTCCCTTTTGTGGCCCTGCCGTAAATCTGCGCTCGCCCCGTGGCGGATCTGTTTGGGCGGAAAGGGCGCGACGACGACGTGTGCCCGGAAAAGAGATGGAAAAATAAGCGAAAATGTAACACACGTATAAAACGCGAGCAACAAGTGCCGAATTTGCTCGGGCGAACGTGTAGATTGCTCGGTTCGATGGGACAACTAGCCACCGTCGATTACAATTTTCTACAATGGGAAACTATTGGGCCTCGAAGAAAACGGCCGTCTCGGACCTTTTTTTTTTACCTCGCCGCTGATACGCGCACATATTTCAACGTCTTTATTCCATCATCGTTTATGAAATAGAACTTGAGAAAACCTTCATAGTATCAATTAATAATATTACTGATGAAGGTTTAAATTAAATTACACTTCTGTGAAATTCATCAGTAATAGTTCAAAATGATTCATCAAGTGAAAAGTTAGAAAGTCATTGAAGAAACAATTAATAATATTTATTTAGTAATAACCATATACTAAGTATAGCTTTTTTTAAAGATTTCAGTTTAACTATTTCAAATACTTTTTGGGCAATTAGTTGAAAAGCAAGATATACCATTAAGGTAACATTTATTATCGGTGGATACTACTTAATTGGATGTTTATCATGAAATTCTGAATTTGTCTAAATTTGTATTAATACTCAATCACTAAAAATTTACATCACAGATCTAAAAATGTTTTTAAAGTAATAACAAATTGTATTAAATAATTAAAGCCGTTATGATAGATTCTTAAACAGGAACTTTAATCTGATCAAATTTCCAATGAATAATAATAAGCATTCTTCCAACGTTCAAAATTTGAGTATTTATTTATATAAACAAAATCAATACCCTAAAAACATGCTTACATCATGACTGGTGAATCTATTAAATATGAATACCCATTCTTACGTTCACAATAAACCCACTGCAAACCTTCTACTCCAAACATCATCTTCAATCGTGTACGGAAAAATAATTTCATTTCATGCAGTACTCCGCAGGGATTTCTAAACGGCACCATTAGCATTTAATGATCCGTCGTTTTGATTGTGCCGAAGTGTCCGACCAGGAATATTTATAAATATTTAGGCCCGAAAAGCGCACGGACGAACGCTCGATCACAATCGCGCCAAAGGGTTCCTAGGACAGTCGAGAGGGATGTGATCGCGCCCTCCTCGCCCGTGCGTCCAGGTGTACACCGGAGGGCTCTCCTCTGCGCCCATTCACCGTTCGCCTCCCTTTCTTCCCTGAAAGGATTCATAACGTCTTAGGAATTACTCAAGCAAATATTTAAACGCGTGAAACTCGAAAATAATGTCAGAAATGGGAGAAAGGGGGGGGGCGAACGATTTCATTGTCGGCGTTCGTTCGACGCTTTTGTTGGTGATGACGATACGAGGTGTTAGCGTATATCTGGAATTTGTGAATCTGGTGATGTAGAATGGAATTTTTTTTTGAAAGAAAATGTTTTTTTCACTTACTTTATTATAATAACTAATTTGATCACCCAAAAAAGGATTTTTACTAATAAAATTGATTCTGTAAGACCCTCACTTATGTTTTAGTGATTGGAGGGTGGGATAGAGGACACCCACCCACCCTACATATACACAAATATTTTAATCACGTTAAGACTTTTAGTTTCATGAAAACTAATGAAGTTTTTTGGTAACTTGAAACTCTGTCTAGCTTTGAATTCTAATATATATGTAGGGTGGGTGGGTATCCACTATTCCACCCTCCAATTACTTTATTATAAACAAGTGTTCTCAGGAAAAATTAATATATGAAAGAGAATATTCAGGTATATAAACAGAAAACGTTTTCTTACTAATAAAAATACATCCACGAAAACCCTCGCGTATATTTTAGTGACTGGAAGGTGGGATAGAGGCCTCCCACCCACCCTACATATACATACATATTTTAATCACTTTTAGACTTTTAGTTTCCTGAAAACTACAACAGATTTGCTGATGATGTTTTTTGGAAACTTAAAACTCTGTCTAGCTGTAAATTTTAATGTATTTGTAGGGTGGGTGGGTGGCCACTATCCCACCCTCCAATTACTTTATTATAAACAAGTGTTACTCAGGAAAAAATTATATATGAAGGAGAATATTCAGGTATATAAAAAGAACACGTTTTCTTCTAATAAAAAATAATTTACGAAATCCCTTGCGTATGTTTTAGTGATTGGAAGGTAGGATAGAGGCCACCCACCCACCCTACACAAACACATATTTTTTTAAATTACTTTTAGACTCTTATTTTCCTGAAAACTGCAACAGATTTGCTGATGATGTTTTTTGGAAACTTAAAACTTTGCCTAGCTTTTTGTTTTAGTGATTGGAAGGTGGGATAGAGGCCACCCACCCACCCTACATATACATATACATTTTAATCACTTTTAGACTTTTAGTTTCCTGAAAACTACAATAAAATTCATGATGGAGTTTTGGAAACTTAAAATGGTTCTCAGCTTTAAATTTTAATGTATTTGTAGGGTGGGTGGGTGGCCACTATCCCACCCACCAATTACTTTAATATAAACAAGTGTTACCCAGGAAAAATTATATATGAAGGAGAATTTTCAGATATATAAAAAGAAATCGTTTTCTTACTAATAAAAATTTATTTACGAAAACCCTCGGGTATGTTTTAGTGATTGGAGGGTGAGATAGTGGCCACCCACCCACCCTTCATATACATACATATTTTAATCACTTTTAGACTTTAATTTCCTGAAAACTACAATAAAATTCATGATGGAGTTTTGGGAACTTAAAACTGTTCCCAGCTTTAAATTTTAATGTATTTGTAGGGTGGGTGGGTGGCCACTATCCCACCCTCCAATTACTTTAATAAAAACAAGTGTTACTCAGGAAAAATTATATATGAAAGAGAATTATCAGATATATAAAAAAAATCGTTTTCTTACCAATAAAAATTTATTTACGAAAACCCTCGCGTATGTTTTAGGGTGGGATAGAGGCCACCCACCCACCCTACATATAAATACATAATTTATAATTTAATCACTTTTAGACTTTAATTTCCTAAAAACTACAATAAAATTCATGATGGAATTTTGGAAACTTAAAACTGTTCCCAGCTCTAAATTTTAATGTATTTGTAAGGTGGGTGGGTGGCTACTATCCCACCCTCCAATTACTTTAATATAAACAAGTGTTACTCAGGAAAAATTATATATGAAAGAGAATTTTCAGATATACAAAAAGAAATGGATTTCTTACTAATAAACATTTATTTACGAAATCCTCGGGTATGATTTAGTGATTGGAGGGTGGGATAGAGGCCACCCACCCGCCCTACATATACATACATATTTTAATCAGTTTAAGACTTTTAGTTTCCTGAAAACTACAACAGATTTGCTGATGATGTTTTTTGGAAAATCAACTCTTCCTAGCTTTGAATTCTAATATATTTGTAGGGTGGGTGGGTGGCCACTATCCCACCCTCCAATTACTTTATTATAAACAAGTGTTACTCCGGAGGAAAATATATATGAGAGAGAATATTCAGGTATATAAGAAGAAAACGTTTTCTTACTAATAAAAATTGATTCATGAAAACCCTCGCTTATGTTTTAGTGATTGGAAGGTGGGATAGAGGCCACCCACCCACCCTACATATACATATATATTTTAATCACTTTAAGACTCTTAGTTTCCTAAAAACTTCAACAGATTTGATGATGAAGTTTTTTTGGAAACGTAAAACTTTTCCTAGCTTTAAATTTTCATGTATTTGTAGGGTGGGTGGCCACTATCCCACCCTCCAATTACTTTATTATAAACAAGTGTTGCTCAGGAAAATATTATGTATGAAAGAGAATATTCAAGTATATAAAAAGAAAACGTTTTCCTACTGATAAAAAATAATTTACGAAAACCCTCGCGTATGTTTTAGTGATTAGAAGGTGGGATAGAGGCCACCCATCCACCCTACATATACACATATATTTTCAAATCACTTTTAGACTCTTTGTTTCCTGAAAACTACAACAGATTTGCTGATGATGTTTTTTGGAAACTTAAAACTCTGCCTAACCTTGATTTCTAATATATTTGTAGGGTGGGTGGGTGGCCACTATTCCACCGTCTAATTACTTTATTATAAACAAGTGTTACTTAGGAAAAAATTATTAATTAAAAAGAATATTCAGGTATATAAAAAGAAAACGTTTTCTTACTAATAAAAATTGATTCATGAAAACCCTCGCTTATGTTTTAGTGATTGGAAAGTGGGATAGAGGCCACCCACCCACCCTACATATACATATATATTTTAATCACTTTAAGACTCTTAGTTTCCTAAAAACTTCAAGAGATTTGATGATGAAGTTTTTTTGGAAACGTAAAACTTTTCCTAGCTTTAAATTTTAATGTATTTGTAGGGTGGGTGGCCACTATCCCACCCTCCAATTACTTTATTATAAACAAGTGTTACTAAGGAAAAAATAATGTATGAAAGAAAATATTCAAGAATATAAAAAAAACGTTTTCTTACTCATAAATATTTATTTACAAAAATCCTCGCGTATGTTTTAGTAATTATAGTAATTAGAAGATAGGAAAGAGACCACCCACCCACCCTACAAATACACATATATTTTCAAATAACTTTTAGACTCTTAGATTCCTGAAAACTACAGCAAATTTGCTGATGATGTTTTTTGGAAAATTAACTCTTCCTAGCTTTGAATTCTAATATATTTGTAGGGTGGGTAGGTGGCCACTATCCCACCCTCTAATTACTTTATTATAAAAAATTGTTACTTATGAAAAAATATAATTGGAAGTGAATATTCAGGTATAGAAAAATAAAACGTTTTCTTATTAATAAAAATACATTCACGAAAACCCTCGCGTTTGTTTTAGTGATTGGAAGGTGGGATAGTGGCCGCCCACCCACCCTACATATACATATATATTCAAATCACTTTCAGACTCTAAGTTTCCTGAAAATTATAACAGATTTGATAATGAAAGTTTCTGGAAACTTAAAACTCTGCTTAGCTGTAAATTTTAATGTATTTGTAGGGTGGGTGGGTGGCCACTTGTTTATAAAATATGTAATTGGAGGGTGGAATAGAGGACACCCACCCACCCTACATGTACATATATATTTTAATCAATTTTAGACTTTTAGTTTCCTGAAAACGACAACAGATTTTATGATGAAGTTTTTTGGGAACTTAAAACTCTGCCAAGCTGTAAATTTTATTGTATTTGTAGGGTGGATGGGTTGCCACTATCCCACCCTCCAATTACTTTAATATGAACAAGTGTCACTAAAAAAATGTGTGAAAAGAATATTCAAGAATATAAAAAGAAAACCTTTTCTTACTAATAAAAATTAATTAATGAAAACACTTGCCTATGCTTTAAGAATTAGAGGGTGGGTTAGAGGCCACCCAGCCGCCCTACATATAAATACATATTTTAATCACTTTAAGACTTTTAGTTTCCTGAAAACTACAACAGATATGATGATGAAGTTTCTGTTTAACTTCCAATTTTAATGTATTAGTAGGGTGGGTGGGTGTCCACTATCTCACCCTCCAAATACTTTATTATAAACAAGTAGTGTTGCTCAGGAAAAAATAATGCATGAATAAGAATAATCAAGTATATAAAAAGAAAACGTTTTCTTACTGATAAATATTTATTTACGAAAACCCTCGCGTATGTTTTAGTAATTGGAAGATAGGAGAGAGGCCACCCACCCATCCTACATATAGACATATATTTTCAAATCACTTTTAGAATCTTAGTTTCCTGAAAACTACAACTTAAAACTATTTGTAGGCTGAGTTTGTGGCCACTATCCCACCCTCTAATTACTTTATTATAAAAAATTGTTACTTATGAAAAAAATATAATTGGAAGTGAATATTCAGGTATAGAAAAATAAAACGTTTTGTTATTAATACAAATACATTCACGACAACCCTCGCGTATGTTTTAGTGATTGGAAGGTGGGATAGAGGCCACCCACCCACCTTACATATACATATCTATTTTAATCACTTTTAGACTTTTAGCTTCCTGAAAACTACAACAAAATTCATGATAAAGTTTTTGGAAACTTAAAACTGTTCCTACCTTTAAATTTTAATGTATTTGTAGGGTGGGTGGGTGGCCACTATCCCGTCTTCCAATTACTTTAATATAAACAAGTGTTACTCAGGAAAAATTATATATGAAATGAATTTTCAGAAATCGTTTTCTTACTAATAAAAATTTATTTACGAAAATCCTCAGGTATGTTTTAGTGATTGGAGGGTGGGTTAGAGGCCACCCACCTACACTACATATACATATATATTTTAATCACATTTAGACCTTTAGCTTTCCTAAAAATGTCAAGAGAATTGATGATGAAATTTTTTGGAAACTTAAAACTCGGCCTAGCTGTAAATATTAAAGTATTTGTAGGGTGGGTGGGTGTCCACTATCCCACCCTTAAATTATTTTAAAATAAACGGGTGTTCCTCAGAGAAAATGTATAGATTAAAGTAAAACAGAAACTAATTTTTTGAGTTTTCTAAGAGTTGAATTGACAAATTTTATTAAAAACATGTTTTTTATATTCTTAAAAAATAAATATCTTTTTAAGTAGCAATTGTTCAAAATTTCCTTAAAACCTCTTGGTATTTTACAAATAATTAAAATTTGCCGTGAAAAATGGTTAAGAATTGAAATTTTTTAAAGAAAAATTGGAATACAAAGTTACAATTTATTGAAAAAAAAGTTGAATTACATTCTAAAAATACTTTAAATAATTGAAAATAAACAATAAAGACTGTTAGAAAAGTGAGTTAAAAAGTTACAATGAAAATATTGTTAAGAAGTTGTTGAAAAATTGCTTAAAACAGTTAAGAATTAATTAAACAAAAAATTGAATAATTCTTAAAAAATCAGTTGAAAATTTGTTTAAATCTCGTTGAAATAATATAAATATAACAATTGAAGTATAAAGATGAAAACTTTAACAAAAAAAAAACAGTTTAAAAATTGTGAAACTATTACAAATACTATTTTTTGAAGAAAAGTTTCAAATTTTTAAAACAGTTAAAAATTGTTAAAAAAACAATTAAAAAGGTGATGCTAATAAAATAAATTTAAAAAAAATCATAAATTTAACTATGTTTAAAAACTTTCTCAAAATAAAAACATATTAAAATGGTTTGAAAGAGAAGAAAGAAAAATTCAAAACGAACATTTAAAAAATTGTAAAAACAAATATAATTAAAAATCTTTTAAATCAGTTGACAATTTTCTGAGAGAAATGATTTCTGTTCTAATGAAATTAAATAAATAAATAAAAAATAATTAAAATTTTCTTTAAACCAAACAAAAAAATTGGTTATATAAATTTCATATTTTACGGAAAAAAAAACCAGTTGAACTACAAATTAACAAAATATTCATCCAAAATCAGTTGAAACCGAAAATCCTTTACGAAGTTTTCATGAAGCAAAAGCAATTTAACAGCAAAATAATAATTCAACTCTTAGAGAAAGTAAATTATAAGTAAAAATATTAAAATTTACTTTTAAAAATATAAAAAATTATGATTTTATTTTTGAAAAAATTAACTTTTTAAAAATAAATCAAAAAAGGAATTACACTAAACGAACAAAATTGAATAAATTGAAGAAGTCATATCAAAAAAGTTTTATTTTCAAGAATCAAAAATTTAAAAGAAGAGATGAAAAATGTCACAAATAAACAATTATAATTTAAAATGCAATTTAAAATTTAGTTAAATACTTTGTTCTAGATTGTTCTAGGTAATGTGTTTATTGTTCTTTGAATCATTCCAGCTTGGTGAAATTCCTGAACTTACTTTAAGGAGTATTTAACTCTAAAAGCCATTTAAAAGCAACATTGTCTTTTCTTAATAAAATTTTTATATAAAGTTTCAACAATCTTTACTAAAATAGTTGATAACCTTCTCTTATACATCCCACATTTATGATTAGATAGATACCAGCAACTTTCATTATTCAAGAATTTCCGGCCATTTTTTGATTTACCTATTAACTTTTTTTGAATCGTTTATCACTTTTTTTTCTAGATGTCACGTATATTTCCAGATTAATATTTGGAAAATTTTCTAAATGTTTTCTTCGAGATTTTCTTTTAATTTTGTTAGATTGTAGTATTTTCTAGCAGTTTCAGTATTATTTAGTGTTATTTCTTTCAGGTATCTATAAATATCTTTGAAAGGTTTGAAACTTTACAATTTCTAGATTTCTATAAACTATTAGGGGCTTTTTCTCATAGACTAAAAGAAATTGTAAAAAATAAGCAATATATGTTTTAAGCTTTAAATGCCTAAAACCTATAAAGAAATAAAATATTTTATATATACTAATATCCACAAATTTAATAAAAACCGACGCAAATAATAGGTTTTTTTAAATTTATACTTGAGGTATTTAAAATTCATAGTAACTGTTAGATAATGATGAGCTGATTTTGTGTAAACAATAATAATTAAATAAAAAATAATTATTTCATCAGTTCTACACGTAAAATAACGTATTTTATTTAATTCCGAAAAGGGCCAGTTGGCCGACTAAGGGCTGCGCGCTTCGGATGGGGGTGTGTGGGGTGCGAGGAAGGGTATTTTTGCAGCAGATGTGGACCGATATAGATATAGACCATGCGGATATGTAAACCATAGTTTCTCCAATAATACAGGAAAATGGGGACTTTTAAAACCTGCTCCTACCCGTCGTATTTTTTTCTCCCTTTCTAGTTGTTGTCTGTGTTGTCTAGGCGGACTTTTTTCTACCCCCGAAAAAAGGGAATAATCGTAATAAAATGGAATATGTTATCCACGTGTACAGGTAAAATGTTTACAAAATATCGGAGATTCGTGACGGCATTCGGAGTTAGTAAGGCAGAAGCTTGCCTTTTTATTTTCGTTAGCTCGCGAGGGGTTGTAATGAAGAAATGCGGAGCGGGCAAAGGGAAGTCGATGCAATTTACAAGTTGTTCGTGCATTCGATTATGGCTGCATTTTCCCGAAATCTCCGTATTTTCCGCACCATAAAATATGCAATTCGCTTCTGGTAATTATACACATGGTGGAATTACTGACTCATGAGGGTGATTTGTATTTATTTCCACGTCACTTGCTCGGACGTAATGTGATTGAGGAAAGATTGCTTTGTAGCGTTCGTTTAGTATAAATCAATCCGTCCAAATGATCTTCGATTTTTGTTTGTTATCTCAAAAGCTTTTTTTCTGTTTTCTGCTGGTTTTCTTTGATTTTTACACGCTATCTATTTATTTTTTAAATGTCTGTAGCCGTTTTTTAAATTTATTTTCTGTTCTTGCTTGGTATCTGTTTGTTTTTTTATCAGATTCCTGTTTATTATCTGTATGCTTCTTTTATCATTCGCCTTATGTATTTTTGTTATTGTATTTTAATAATTAATTTAAGTATTTATAGTAATTTTACTCTGCAATTGACATTTTGGCTGTAAAAATAAATACCTGATTTTGCCTATTTTCTGCTTCTATTTGTTGATGTTTTTCTATTTTCAGTTCCATCATCTCTGTCAAATTTCTATTATTTTTCTTTCTGTTTTCTGTCTGAACCCTTTCTAAATCTATTTGTTCTATGCGGTTTTTCTTTGCTAGCTATTATCAGTAAGTTCTCGGTCTGTTCGTCCAGTTATCTATCTCTATTATTTTTCGCTTCCTTTATATTCTCTGTTTGACGCCTTTTAGTTTTCTGACTCTACCTCTTTCTGCTTGTTCTCGATTCTCTGGCTGTTCTCTTTTTATTCTTTGGCTGTTACTGTTTAATCTATTTATTTTTTCCGGTAATGGTTAGGTTAGGTTAGGTTAGGTTAGGTTAGGTTAGGTTAGGTTAGGTTAGGTAAGTAAGATTGCACCAGCGCGAAATAGAAATAGGGAGTTTTAAATAGTTTTGAGATAGTGTAAAAGTGTGGGAAAAAATAAGGTTTATTTGTGTTTGGGGAATCCAGTGTTTTGATCAATCCGCTCTCCCAAGAACACTACTATTTCTATTCTATTTTCAAACTTCTTTTTTGTTTTCTATTTTCAGTCTGTACTCTCTTATTTTACTTTTATTTATGTTTTTTGTCCGTTTTGTCTCTGATTTTTATTTAATCTTTATTAGTATTCTCCAGTAGGAATACCCAGATTGCAATTGAATGATGACGTAGAGAGAGATCTGAAAAGATCAAACAGTGACAGAGAGTGGCGGAGGATAGAAAGGGATGGAATAGGAGAGTTTTGGAGGCAAACTTCCTACGAGGGACATAAGACCAATGAAAGAAAAAAAAATATCCTCCCTCCTGGGCATGTTCTTTATATGGTTTCTGTCTTGCTACTTTCTTTTGCTCTAATTTCTGTTGGTTTACTATTAGAGAAGGTTTTTCTTTTCTGTTTCTTCTCTGTTAGTTTTGCTAGTTTTATCTTTAATTTCTATCTGCTTACTGTTAATACTCTCTTTTTTTTCTTTATATATTCTGTCGGTTTTTTTATTTGTTCTGTACTTGTCGTCTTTTATTTCTGACAATTTTTATGTGTTTTATCTGGTTTTTTTTCTATTGCTGTCGTGTTTTTTCTTAGTTTTCTATTTGTTCTCTGTTAGTAGTTTTTCTGTTTTCTGTCTGTATCTGTATGTTCTCCATCTTTTTTTGTTTATTATCTAACTGTTCTTTCGTTGTACATTGACTGTTTTCTGTCTATTTTCTGTTTCGGTTTTGTCATAAGTCTGTTTTATATATGTATTCTCTGCTTGTTGTTTCGTTGTCGTTTTCTATTTTCTCTGCTGTTTTCTTTCTATTGTTTTTTGTCTCTATCTCACGCTGTCTGTTCTCGCTTCTCTGTTAATTCTTACTATAACTGTTCTCTTTTTATTTATTCTCTTACTGTTAAATTTTTATTTATACTTTGTGTACTTTCTTTCTGTTTATCGTTTTTTTAGATTTTTATTTTCTTGTATTCTCTTATTTTTTGTCCAGTTTTTCTTTTCTGTTTTTTTTTTCTCTCAAAATTATATTTGTAATTCAAATTCAAATTTATTAACGGATTTACCAATACAGCAATAAATGTATTTTATATTGTACTTTTCTTGTCGGCCTGTTATTCGAACAAGGTAAAGGACTCGAATACATTTTACTGTAATTTGTATGTTTTTTGCTTGTTTTCTTCCTGTTTTCTATAGGTTTGTGCTCTATTTTCTGTCTGTTATCTATTTATTCTGTCAGTTTTCTTTTATATTTTTATCTACTCTTTTATATATACATATATTTTTGTTCTCTGTCAGTTTCTTAAATTATATCTACATTTTCTGTTTGCTTTCTGCCTTTGTCCTCGTTGTACTCTTTGATTTTTCTCTAACGTTTCTGTTTCTTCTCTTTTCTTTCTATTTTAGAGCAAAAAGGCCATTTTTGGCAAAGAATTTGATGAATCGTCATGAAAACTTTTTTTATGGAACAACTGATACCTGAAGAATAAAGGGTGAGAGAGGAAGAACACATATCTTGTGAATTCAAGCCTTTCCAAATACGATCAAGATTTTTGTAGATTATCATTACCTGCTTGTTTTCATTTATTTTCTGACAGTTTTCTGTTTTTTCTCTATTAGTTTTCTTTTTCTGTCTGTTTCTTGTTTGATTTTTCTCAGTTTTGTTTCCGTTTGTTTTCTGTTTATTACCTAAATAATGTTTGTTTTCCATGTATTTTTGACTATTCTCCCTTTGTTCCTTAACTAATTTCTCTTTCTATTATCATTATATATTTCCTATCTGTCCTATATCTGTTTTATATTTATTCTCTGTCTGCATTTTGCCTTTCTCTTTCTATTCTGTTTGTCTCTCTCTCTGTTTGACGACAGATTGTTGTTTATTCTCTGTTAGTTTTCATTTAGTTTTCTATCTACTCTCTGTCTATTTTCGATTTTTTGTTCATTTTCTATTTGTTCTCTCAATATTCTCTTTGTTCTCTGTCTATTATTTTTGTTATTATTATTGTTTTTAGTGTATAATTTGACTGCCCTCACTTTGCACTTCGACTGGCTTGTTTCTATTTAAATAATTTTTTTTATATTTCTGTTTGTTTTGTCTGTTTTTCTTATATCCTGTTTCTGTTTTACATATTTATTCTCTGCTTTTTTTAGTTTCTATTTTCACTTTGTCGGTTTCAGTTTTTTTTAGTGGTCCCTTTCTATTTTTGTCTGCTTAATTGCTCGTTCTCTGGCGGTTCTCTCTAAATTATTTTACTGTTTCTGCCTATATTCTATTTACGCTTGTTCTATGTCTGTTTCTTTGTTTGTTTTGTTATATCTTATAATTTTTTATTTGTTTTTTTTAATTATTTATTTATTCTTTGTCTACTTTCTCAATATTTTCTAGTTTCAGATTTTTTTCTTCTTTGATTTTACTCAATTATTCTTTCCATCAGTTTTCTGTTTCTTCCCTGTCAGTTTACTTTCTTGTTCTTTCTGTTCTCTGCCTTTTTTTTGCATTTCTAGCTATTTTATGTTTATTTTATGTCAGTAAACTCTCTGTTTTCTGTTTATTATGTGTATGTTCTCCATTATTTCTGTGTATTATCTAATTGTTCTCTCTTTGTACTTCGACTGTTTTCTGTTTATTTTCTGTTTCTGTTTGTTTTTATCTGTTGCTGTTCTACGTTTGTTAAATATATTTATTTTTAGTTTTTTGTTTCTCCTTCCTCTATTTTCTGTCAATTTATTGTTGTCTCTTCATCCGCGTTTTGCCTGGTCGCTTTCTATTTTTGTTTGTTCATTTGTCTGTCTCTATCTCTTACTAGCTGTTCTTGATTCTCTGTTGATTCGTACCTATTTTCTATTTTTTATTTGGTTTTTAATTTTTGTTTATTATTTGTCTACTTGTCTACTTTGTCTTGGTTTGAAGTTAATCAGTTTTCTGTATGTTTTACTTTATAAACTCTTGTTATGTTCCATTTCTTTATTTTTTGGTAACTGACACGTGTTTCGGTCCTTACGGATCATTATCAAAGAACTGTAGTAAAGAACAAGTATCAATTATGTTCTTTTTTCTGTTTTATATTTTCAGACTTAATTTTTATTATCTGTTTTTTTTTTCTCTCTCGTTTCAACCTGATCTTTTTATATTTCTTGCTATTTTCTATTTGTTTTTGATATTTTTGCTGCTTATTCTGTGCCACTTTATGTATGTTCTCTGTACGTATTCTGTTTTTGTGATTATTTTCTATTCACTGTAAGTTATATCCCTATTTTCTGTTCTAATTTTACTTTAAAATTTCTGTCTATTCCTTTTTTATCCTGTTTTATTAGTATCGTTTATTGCTCTGATATTTGTTATCTTCCTAATTTCTGTTTCATTTTTCTTTAATTTCTGTCAGTTTTCTGTTTATTGTCTATCAGTTTTCTATTTGTTCTCTTTCTAATTATGTCGGTTCTCTGCATGTTTCTATTTGTCCTCTGTTACCAGTTATATATATTCGGTTGAGTCTTAGGTCATTTCAGTTTTTTACTATAATAATTAAATATGATTTTTTATAGAAAGAAATAATTTTAATCAGTTATATATTGACCAATTTTTTCGATGACCTTTTGCTATCTTCCGGGTAACATCATGATGCCACGCTCGAAGAACTTCTGGCCTTTCTGGCAAAAAATGAAGCAATAGCTGTTTAACACCATTAAGGTCTGGTGAGTAAGGTAGAGGGTCCATAATTGGCGACAGTACAAAGCCGTATTGAATGTTTGGTTCTGGTAGCAGCTCAAAATACACAACGCTTTTAAATCACACATATCCCAGCTTATGTTCAGCAAATGACTTTTTACGGTCGTTTGAGAAATTTTAATATTTCTGCGACCTCTCGAGTCGTATAACGGCGGTTAGCTTCGATCTATGCCTTTATTTTATCGTCTTCAGCCTCAATTGGCCTTCCTGAACGAGGTGCAACTTTGACATTGAAATTACCGCCTTTCACATTATTTTGTGCTTGTATTTTCAGACAGTTTTCTATTTATTCTCTGTAAAATTCCTTTTCTATCTGCTTGTTTTTAATATTTTTTAAACTATCTTCTGTCTGTTTCTTGTTTGTTCTACATCATTTTTTCTGTTTTCTGTTTGTTCAATTTATTATCTCATTATATTTGTTTTCTATGTATTTTTAAATCTCTTTCTCCCTTTGTTCTTTAACTATTTTCTGCTTCTATTTTATATCAATTGCCTTATGATTTTTATATTTCTTCTCTATCTGCTATTTCCTTTCTTTTTCTATTTTCTGTTTGCCTTTCTCCGTTTACATGTATGCTGTCAAATTTTTGTTTATTCTCTCTTAGTTTTAATTTAGTTTACTATATACTCTCTCTCCTTTGCCTATTCTTCGTAATATCACTGGAACCATTTTTCTTGTATGGATTGCAAGTAAATGGATAAAACCAAAAAATTAAGGTGGGTAACAAAGATACATTTTACAGAACTAATTTCGATTACCTATTGCCTTTCAATTTATTTCATTTTAGCGTTTCCCTCTCTCGCAATTGAGAAGGATATCAGGTGTTTTTAAAGGTCAAGGTGACTTGAAGGTCAATACCATTTGAAGGTCGTTGAAAGTCAAAGTTATTAGAAGGCCTATGTTATTTAAAGGTCAAGGTCGTTTGACGGTCGAGGTCAAGGTCACACTAATGTCAATGTCATGAACCTCCTCTGACCTCGAAGTAGCCGATTCTAGAACCCCTTCACTACCCTCGAGGTCGGAGGAGGTTCCCCCTACTATCTCCCTCAGTTTTCTACATTTGCTGTTTTTTCCTTTCTTTTGGAGTTTTATTGCTAATCCATTGATAATGGTCACTTTGTGCCCAAAATGTATATTTGGAAATTTAAAAAAGTGTAAAAACAGTTTTTCTGTCAGTTCTGCTAGATGTATCTCTACTTTATTTCTGCTTTCAGTCGGTTTTAGTTTAAGCTATCTAATTTTGTTTCTGATTTATTTTTGTTTCCCTTTGTTCTCTGTTTCTACTTTGGTTTTTGTTAGTTTTTTTTTCTTATCAACTTTGTTCCTCTTTCTATTTTTTTCTATTTTCTGTCAGTATTGTTCTATATTTTTACTGTGAGTTCTGTTATTTTTTTATCTCCTATCGGTTGTTTTTTTCTCTATTTTTTTACCAGTTTTCTGTTTATTCTCTGCTAGTTGTCTCTCTGTCCTCGATCTGTTTGTTCTTTTGCTGTTTTTGTTTTTATTAATCAATTTTCTGTTTGCTCCCTGCTCTCCCTTCCTATTTTGATTGTTTTCTGTATATTTTATTTGTTTATTGTATTTTCTGTTTGCTGCATGTCTATTATATATATTTATTTATTATCTGCTTTTTGTTTCTCTTTTTTCTATTTTATGTTCATTTCCTGCTTTCTCTCTGTCACTTTTGTATCAGTTTCTGTTTTTTTTTCTAAAAGCTTCCTATTTTTTCTGTCTCTTATTGTCTGTTCTAGATTTTCTTATGATGTTTCTGCCCATTCTCTATTTCTAATTGTGATCTGTGATTAGTTTCTTTTCTCCGTATACTATATTTATTTTTATTTCTTCTTGAAATTTTATTTTTGCTTGTCTACTTTTTCTTGTATCAGTTTTCTGTATGTATTTTTTGTTGTTTTTTATTTACAGATTATTTTTGTACTCTCTTATTTTTCATTCTGTTACATTTTTCTGTTTATTTTCTATCCGACTTTTCTTTATTCTCTTTAAAATCGGCCTGTTTTTGTCTTGCAATTTTATGTCTTTTTTTCTCTATTTTCTGTCAGTTTCATTTACATTTTGTCTGTTTTATCCATGATTTTTCTCGGATTTCTGTTAGTTTTCTACCTCATATCGTCATGTTATTTGTCAATTATTTTATCTGTTCTCTCTCTATTTTCTGTTTGTTTTCTCTCTATTTTCTGACAATTTACTGTTTATTCTCTGTCAGTTCTCCAACTGGTTTCTATTTCTGTCTGTTTTTTTGTTTTCCTGGCTATGTTCTATCTGGTTTGTTGTTTTTTTTTCTTTATTAGTTTTTGCTCTGTTTTCTATCTGTTCTCTGCTTATTATTTAAATGTTTGATTTTATTGTATTTTTTTATACATCAATTTTTTCTATGTTCTTTAATTATTTTTTGTTTCTATTTAATGCTGTCTGCATTTTCTTTGTTTCATAATTATTCTTTGCATTTTTAAATTTACTTTCCTACATTTTTTGCCCCTTTTCTGTTTGGTATGTATCAGTTTTCTAGTTGTTTTCAGTTTACTGTTCATAATTGGTTTGTTTTTTGCTAGTATTGCAAGTTTTATTTTGTTCTTTCTATTATTTTCCAATTTTTTGTCTATATATCTTTCTGTCGGTTCTCGATTATCTGTCTATTAATTTTCTACTTTGCTTTGGCTGTTTTTTTCTAGCGTTTGTTTCTTTTTTTTTTAAAGAACTGTTTTTAATGGTTCATTATATTGTTTTCTGTTGGTTTTATTTTATTTTAATATATTCTTTTTATTTGATTTTTATTATCAGACTTCTGTTTTGGTTTTCTGTCTGCCCTCTGTATATTTTTTCTTGTATTTCTAGTTGTTTTCTTCTATCTTCTGTTTCTTTTATTGTTTATTCTCTGACAATTTTATTTTTCTATTCTGTCTGCATTTTTAAATTTCTATATCTGTTTTCTGTTTTTCTTATTATTTTCTGTCTTTTTCTGTTTGTTCTATAATAGTTTTTTATTTTCTGTTTTATATCTCTATTTATTGTATGTTTGACTTTAATGTATTTTTTGACTCCCTATTTTTTGAAATTTATTATTTATTTTATTTTATGTCTGTTTTCCGTTTTATTCTGTGTCAGTTTCCTTCTTGTTTTTAGTCTGATTTCTTATTATTTCTGGTTGTTTTTGTCGGTTTTTTTGTTTTTGTCTATTATCGGTTTATTATCAGCCAGTTTTACCAGCTTTATTTCTGTTTCCTGTATGTTCTCCGTTTGTTGTCTGTGTGTTTTCTGACTGTGATTTTCTGTATGTTCTCTTTTTATTCTTTTTTTGCCTATGCTCTCTGTTTGTTTGTTCTATTTACTTTTCCCTCCTATCGACCTGTACTTTACTTGTTTTCTATCCATTTTCTTGCTATTTTCTATTGTTTTTTCTCTATTTTCTGTTTATTGATTGTCGGATTTTTTGTACATTTTTGTCTGCTATCTTAATTTATGCCTGCCTCTATTCTGCTTGCTTTCTGTTCTTTATTTTCTCTCTGGTTGATGTCTTTAATTTGATAAAGTATGTATTTATTTCAATAAGTTTTCTATTACTTTTCTTTGTCTGGTTTCTTTGTATTTTCTGATTAGTCTTTCTATTTTATAAATATATTTTTAATACTATTATTTATTAGTGAAATTAATTAATTTTATCATTTATTTATTAGTGAAGCACTCACGTATGTATTTCAAGGTTAAGTTATTTTATTATTTATTTTATATCTAAAATATTAATATAAAAAAGTTAATTTCATCATTAAACTTGCAATTCAATTGTAGAATATAAACATTTTTGTAATTGTTATTGTTAAAATTGCACATAAATTTACCCCTTTATCCAAAATTACATACAAGGGGGAATAAGTGGACCACAAAATTCAAAACATATTTTCGGGTAAATTAACAACCCCGTCCGTACACAAACACCCCTTTCGGTAATCCACTCCATCATAACATATCCCTTTACCGGCGACTAAAAGGGTGCCCCCCGTACCCTCTCTTTCCGTCCTAATTCAATTTAAATTCCACCTGACCACCACGAACGCCACTCAAAATATCATTTATCCGTACGTCCACTCGAAAACATATTTGCAACATATTGCCGTCCATTACACGCACATCGGCCGTGCACAATGGCCGAACCCTTTTTCCGCCGCCCCTACAATCAGCCCTCGAACCCTTTTTGCGACCGATTCGCCGTTGGTGGAAAAAACGTCGAATTAGGCGGTGAGTCGACGAAAAGTGCACCGTAATTATCGAAAATTGTTGGGACTGGATGATGACTACGGACCTTTGCATATTTGCTGACTGGGTGTAATTGGCACTGTCAAGAAAGGGATTGAATAATTGAAGGATGAAACGATGAGGGGGTAGGTAGAAATTACCTTTGTTACTTTCTTACCGACAGATTTAATTATTATTTAAAAATATATTTTTTTAAACTAAATAAATTCATCTTACATTTCAGTTTTAATTATGTGTATAAAAACATCACTCTATTGAATATTTTCAACATTAATTACAAAAAAATATAATCAAGCTGCTGGCTGACAACTTATTAAATAAAAACGTTATTTAAAAGTTGAAAAAAGAAACTTTAATCATCCCTGCTAAAACTCATATTTCATTTAAAACATCAGGAGATCAAAGACTCGCACGTAATTAACAAAAATCTCACAAATCTCCTCATTAAGTCCCGATTAATTAGATCGTCCTCGTAAAATTTGCAATTTAAATCGCAATTACGACGTTATCCCTCATGAAAATTAATTAAGCCGACCGTGTGCACCTCTCCCGATAGCATCTGAAACTGAAAGTGCCCCGCCTAATTGAGAACTCTAAATCGCAATTACGAAAAATCCACCGCGCGCCGTCCTCCATTAATCTCCCCACGTGGAAATTGGAAATCGACAAGGTGCCGAGTAAAAAATGATGTCCGACGTCCGGAATCACCTGGTGGACCTGTGCGAGATAGCGGTTGAGGGCGTACAGGTGCTCCGATGGAAGTTTAGCACGTTTCTTTTAGTGCAATTTGTTGTCCGGCTCCTAATTTCACGACCTC
Source organism: Ontholestes murinus (assembly GCA_963969525.1). Taxonomy (NCBI): domain Eukaryota; kingdom Metazoa; phylum Arthropoda; class Insecta; order Coleoptera; family Staphylinidae; genus Ontholestes; species Ontholestes murinus. The sequence continues at coordinate 12,028,709 of OZ018394.1, read as the reverse complement.
TTTTCCAGAAATTTTAAGAGCGGATATCTCCGATAAATACGTCAAACGGGTAGGTTATTGATGGACGGAAAGGTGCAAAAGGCACGTGGCCCAATCAAAACTCATAAATGTAAATCAAATTGTTGTGCGGCTCCTACGCCCCAGACGCTCAGAATGCGGTTTTAACGGATGTTTCTGGAATCCTGAAAATTAGTATACGATGGCCCATGAATTTACCTGAATCGTTTTTTTTAATCTTCTTCTCACATTTTCAGATAATTAACGATCAATTCCTTAATTTAAGTAAGTTAATTTACATTTCAATTATTAATGTAATTACAAACATTATTTCCTGATATCTATATTTTTTTTAATGAATGAGTAAGAATATTCATTAATTAGTTAAACACTCGCGCATAAGCTATTTTATCAAAGTTTCAGTTTTTATTACATTTTTAATATATCATATATATTTTAATGTTAATATTGTAAGGAAACTTAGTTTAAATATAGAATGTTATATACTGGATTGATGAGGCTGTTACTTGTTGAAACTCCATATCACTTCATAAAATACTAACAATCAAACAAAAATTTTATCGAAAGGTTTTAAATATAACATAAAACCATACAAAAATAAGACATTTTAAAGTTGGCGATCGTTATCAAATCAATAATCAGCACAGTGAAAAATAAATGTTAAATCTACGATTACGAAAAAAGTTTTTTGAAAACATGTACTGTGTCAGTATTTTATGAAATAAAATTTTATTCCTTCAAAAACAAGTCTAATCAATTTATTGTTTATAAGAATATTTGTTTGGGTTTTTTCAAGATTAAATTTCTAGCTAACCAACCGGCCGGAGGAGTGTATGGCGAATCATCAGGAAGGCAACTTCGAAGCTGGAAAACACTAAAGTCACACGGTCGCCTTAGCAAAACTATAATTTTTGGGATGAGTGAACCGAATATTTTTCTAGAGACGATGTAATAATATTAATAATTAGACTTGGTTTATAGTCGAATTTAATGTGAGTTGGAAGGTAATCTTCAATAGTTCAATGGTAGGTAGTTTCAAACGAAAAGAAGAAGGAGAAAATACGTTAATACGTGGGTGTAGACTACATTGACCCTGTACCCGATTTAATAACATCCATACAAGGTTGGATATTGCACTGCAGAGGTCCTTCAATTACAGCAGTTTGACAAAAGCTTTTAAAAATTGCCGACATTAACAAAATCAATATTTGTGGATCGTCAAAGAAGACGTTATAATTTTTATATACCGTAGTATAAAAATCTGTGGCGACAGAAAGGAAACGAGAAGATTTGGTCGCCGTGAAAAATATATACTGCATTCCGAGTCGGTCAGAAATCGGACAGGTTGAGAGACCTACTAAAGTAATATTTTTCAATAGAAACGCCGTTGTTGATGTTCTTAAAAATAGTATAAATGGCAGCATATTTAATATTCGGTCTGATTTGAGTAAGAAGCTGAAAAATCTAAAAAATGAATTATACAATTAAATTGGACATTACAATTCGATAAATCCAGAAATTGAAAAATGAAGAACATTCGTTCAAAAAACTCAAGAACCTAAATATGTTTTTTCATATGTTTTCATTGCAATGAAACTATGACATTATTATAATGATTAAATCTTGGTTTTAGGATAAAATTAGTGATAGTAAAATTCGAGTTCATTACTATAATATGTTTTGTACCGATAGATAAATTAAAAATTTTCTAATTTTTGGAAATTCTTGCATGACCAAGGTCATACCAACGAACTTGCCTTAAATATGTTTTTTCATAATGTCTTGTCTAACAACCAATCTCAGATCTTTTTGCTGATTTTTTTGCAAAGGTGTATAACATAATTCACATTATCATATGTGAATTGAAACCAATAAGTAGTAACTTAACCTTAAATAATTATGCTGATTCGACTTTTGTTTAACTTCTCGGACGTCTTTAATCAAATTAATATCATTAAACCATGATATTCCTAATGTATACTCTTTCTAATCCACTAGCTTTACTTTATAATAGATCATTGCATGAGCAAACTTGTCTACAAATTTCGTATATAAAACTAGTTTTGATATTCCAATCCATAAAAATAGCAATCGTAATGATGTCTAAAAAAAAAACTATAGAGGCAATCCCCATGATGTTGGATAGCATATTAGCAAAACAGTTGAAATGGGTCACAAAAAATATAATTATTGACGGGAAATATGGCTTCCTTCATGTCAGGTCTTCCACTACTTAATTAATTACCAAACGTATCTATTGAACGCCTTGGAAAATGGGGTTAAAATTGATTCTATATACACTGACATTTCCAAGCAATTTTAAAAGAGTAAATTATAAGAGTTTGCTAAAAAAACTAAGTATTTTGGGTTTTAAGAATGCAGTTGTTGGGTGGTTTTAGAGTTTTTTGATTTAGCGTTGGTAGTCCACTATCTAAATCTATTTATGTTACATCAGGGGTACCCCAAGGGTAACATGTGAGGCCAGTTCTATTTTTATTATTTATCAACGACTTGCCAACTGTAATTAATCATTAAAATTTTCATAATATTTATATAATTATATAAAACATCTTTATTAACAAACAAAAGTACAACAAAAATAAATATAATATATTATGTGATAGATAGTGTTAGTGGGTTAGTCTGTTAAATGGTTATCGACCAGCGGTCTTTCAGCCCCGGATTATGTTTCGTCAGTCTGTTTCTGATGGTGTAGATGATGATCATGGATGATGTGATGCGATGAATTCGAATGTTGTGAATGAAGGGGTTTTGTATTTTGGGATTAAGTTGGGATTTGTGTGCAAGCAGTAAAAGGAAAGGATGTGTTGGTTGAAGGAATTTTTGGAAAAGGTATTCATTTTTGGGAATAAAAGAGGTAGCGTCATATAGGAGTTGGCTAGAAGGATTATGTAGAGGGTTGCTAGGATGACCGATTTTGGTTAAAGTTCTTAGGGAAGCTCGCTCGCTAACTTCGATATTGTGGATAATGGGATTGCAGGAGTTAGAGAAAATAACATGGCCATAGTCAAGTAGAGGGGGGTAAATCATTTTGTAAATTTGAACGGCTGTTTTGATGGATTTGCCGTTCTTTTTGTAAGTTAGATTTCTGAATAATTTGGCCCTAGTAATGATTTTTGCTGTGTGACTCATAATATAAATTTTCGTAAAATGCAACTATTCAACAGCTAAATTAAACCAATTTTTTTTCGAAATATGTTTTTTTATAAAATATCTTGTAATCACTTTCTCCAAAATAAACTGCGAATAAAGTGATTACAAAGTTATTTTATATTACATCATCTTCACGTAAGTCAACATTATGTTTTAATAATCAAATATTAGTTACGACTAATTAAATTCTTACTTAACTCATGAATAATTTTTATATTAATTAGGGGTTTATTAAACTATTGGTGTTGTTTATAATAATATATTTTTCCGACTAGTTTCGATCGTTGGAGAAATATATAAAAATTGTGAAACACCTAGAGTTTAATTAACCTCTAATCAAATATTAGTTTTATTTCTTGTTAAAACCATTTATTTCTGCGCAAATTTCCATTACCTTTGATAAAATTCTACGGCTAAAAAAACTTTCGAATGATTTAGGGACGTTTTTAATTATTCTTAATTAATTTCATTCGTTCCTTTCTAAAATTTCTATTTAATTTTAAATTTTTATCCTTTTTATTTTATTTTTTCTTAATAAATTTGAATTGTTTTTTTTTGTATAATTTTTAAAAATATTTAATTAACAATAAAGAAAACACTTTTACTTTTTTATATCACTTTAAGTTTTATTTTCAGTGACTAGTTTCGACTACACGGTAATCATTTTCAAACTAAGTGTGTAATTAACAGTTGTTATAAATCAATTGATCCACTAGAGTTAAATCTCCAGATTTCCATATTTCGTAATAGTATTTTAAAGCTAATTTTAAACAGTTTTTATAAGTATCAACTTTATTACTTATTACTCTATAAATTTCATTTATAGAATTACACAAATTATGTGCTTTTTAATTATTTTATTTTTTCTTAGCTGGTTTATCTTTATTTTAAGAAATTTGTTATTCCTTTATTTTCTCCTGTTCTCTGTGAAAATTTCAGCTTTAAGCAATTTTTTAACGTTTCTCTGAAGAAAGGTTTCAACTGTTTTTAATAAATTTTCTTTTATTATTGTAAAAAAAGTTAAAAATTTGCTTAAAATCCAAGTTTTCTAAAAATTCAATTTTCAAAAAAAAAAAAATGCAAAATTTTCATACTTGCTTTTTGTTTTGTAAAATTCTATTTCTTTTCCTTGTAAAGTTTTTATTATCCTTGTTTTACTTAGAATATTATAATTGTATCATTTTCTAAAATTTCACTGCTTTAAGCAAATTTCAATTTTTTAACGGATTTTTAATTATTTTTTTTAAATTGTTTGTATTTTCACATAGTTTAAATATGTTTCAAACATTTAATTGTTATAAGAAATTTAAAATATATCATTTTTGTAAAATTTGTATGAAACAAATTTTAAAAAACTATTTTTTCATTTTCTACAGTATTTTTAATTCATTCATTCATACTTGGGCTACACTCTTGATGGAACCAGGTATGTACATTTGGTGAAGAAAAACACTTGTTATGTTCCATGATAATTTTATTTTCAGTCGCCTGAAACGTGTCTCGATCATTACAGATCATTTTCAAAGTATAAATTGATAATCAGCGACTGAAAATAAAAATATCTTGGAACCTGTGATTTTCTTCGCCGTATTTTTAATTGTTTTTTTTTTAATTTCGAAATGTTTTATCTGTTTCTTTTTTTTAATAAAATTTGAATTGTTTTTTTTAATTATTCTATTCTGGTTTTGTTGTTTTTTTCACAGTTCTTATTTTTATTTGTTTTTTTTTTGTTAAATATAAACGAGAATTTAAAATTCTCTTTTTAGAAAAATTTCAGTTTTATTACATTGTTTCACCAAGAGATAGATGAGAAAATAATTCAAGAAATATTCTGTTGCATCTTCTGAATGTGTTTTCTAAATCATTTGTTCGTTTCCAAAAAAATATTCTAATGTTTTTGTCTAAGAAATTTTAGTAACAGTTAACACATTAACGTTTTTAATTATATTTTTTCCTAACGAATTCAAATTCTATTTTAGTCAAATTAATTTTTTTTTCTTGTGGTCAAAAACATACATTTTTTGACCACATTTCAAAGTAAAAAGTAAAAATAACAAATTTTAATATATTTTTAAAAGAAAACTTCCTTTTACGATCTAACGGATCTTATAAAATTAATTCAATTAGTAATAATAGTATCAATAATCTGAATTCAAACTTTTACAAAACAACTACATTTAAATTATACGTAAGTAAACTAATATAATTGCTTAGGTTTCTTGGAGTGTACGATTTTTCTCTCAATATAAGATCTTTAAAAATTAACTATAAACTTGAGATTTATAAGATAAAAAACTTTTAGGGCTAGAAAATCTTATAATTTATAAGCAAATTTACGAAATTAAACTTTACAGTTTTAAGAACCACTTTGATTTCTTGTTTTATTTGCATGACGTATTTAAAAAATAAAAATTAAAAATAATTACAAACAATAACTTCTCTTTTTGAAAACTTCAACACATTTTCAAGTAAAAAAAGTATTGATTATATCATATATTGGCCCAGCGTATTCTTGACCTACCAAAATGAACTTTGAATTAACCTAGTAGACTTCTGACCTTCCTTAATAAAAAAACACATTCTTCTAGCGGATTGTTGACCTACATTATCAAACTTTCCATCAATCTAGCGTACTCTTGACCTACCCTAAACAACAGTGTATTGCCCTAGCGTACTCCTGACCTACCATAACAATTTTTGTATTAACCCTGCGCATTTTAACCTACCTCCATAAAGAGTGTATAATTCTAGTGTACGATTGATCTGCTTATTAAAAAAAACAAATTGCAAATTGCAAATTAAAATTTTGGCTGTTGAAATGATAGAATGTGGAAATTTTTAAGGTGTTATACAGAGTATTTCCACAAGTGATAATTTTTTTGTAGCCTTAAACGAGAGATTTCTTATTTTTGAATTGGATTTTGACATTTTATTTCTAAAGTTTCAGAATAACAAGAGTTTTAAAGAACTATTAAAAAAAAGAACACTCTCAATATTCAACATTAAAACATGAAGAGAGGCCAACTACAGAACCGGAAAGGCTCTCATAGGTCTCATAGTTCAACCTACTAATTCACATGATGAAAAAAGTAATTCCAGCAGCTTAAATGTACCGACGCCTAGTACATATTTGAAGAGGTTGTCTCTTCTTAGAGTAACGAGGATAACTTCGATTCGAACAAAAGCTGTAGGAAAAGAAAACCTAGCAAAACTATCATGGTAACGAAAGAGACGGGGATTGAGCAACCAAAGGTATTAACAGCTATAACTGAAATCAAAGAAGATCCACTGGAAGTATAAAATGGAAACAAAATCTTGGAAAGCGGAAATCCATCAGGCAGCTACGAAAACGCGGAGGAAAACATCATCTGAATCTGAGACAATAAGAGATATCGTCTTCTTTTACCTCTACTTTCATCTTCAGTACTCTCCTCGGCGTTCACCCCTGCTTTTACATCGTCCTCAGATGCTGGTGCTGGTTCATTATCGCCACTTCCACCACCTGATGATTATCTGGTTAAGACCACCTTAAGTGATACTTGAATACCCATGAGTGATAGTTTGATGACTTTCAATGAAAGCTGAATGACCTTGAATGATTGTTAGGTGATATCAAACAGCCTCAAATTTGCATTGATGTTTTTAAATTAACTTTATGGCAATATCACCACTGATGAATATTACACCTTAAATGATCTTGAGTAACCTTGAATAGTGATTGGATGACTTACAGCGATAGTTGGATGACCTTGAGTAACTGTGAGATAACATTAAATGCCCTTGAATCCTCATTGGTGACCATAAACTACAATAAATAACTTTACATGACCATTAATCAACCTTAAATATCTTGAATAAGGACAATTAATCATGAATAATTAGAATTCGTTCTGGAGTTCCGTGAAGATCCACTTCCACCACCTGATGATAATCTGGTTAAGACCACTTTAAGTAATTCTTGAATACCCATGAGTGATGGTTTGATGATTTTCAATGAAAGCTGAATGACCTTGAATGATTCTTAGGTGATATCAAATAGCTTCAAATTCGCATTGGTATTTTTAAATTAACTTTATGGCAATATCACTATTGATGAATATTTCAGCTTAAATGATCTTGAGTAACCTTGAATAGTGATTGGATGACTTAGAGCGATAGCTGGATGACCTTGAGTAACTGTGAGATGACATTAAATGGCCTTGAATCCTCATTGGTGACCATAAACTACAATAAATAACTTTACATGACCATTAATCAACCTTAAATATCTTGAATAAGGATAATTAATCATGAATAATTGGAATTCGTTCTGGAGTTCCGTGAAGATTTAATTAATAAACTGAATGAATGAATGAAAACACCGGACCTTTGCAAATAATTTTTATTTCAGCTAGATTTACATTTCGACTACAAAAAATTGTGTTGATGAATGTGTTGTTAGTGCTTTTATTCCAAGTTTATTAATCTTGAAATTAATGATGATTGGTTGACTTTAAACGAAAACTGGGTAACCTTAAATCACTTTGAATGATCATTATATTATCGTCGTTGGATTATTGGAAATAACCTTGTCTGATCTTTAGATAAACTTGAATGACCTTCAAATGACCTTAAAAGATCATTATTGTTGGATAGCTTTAAATTATATTGATTGTTAATTTTAAGATCTTGAAGATATTGAAAAATAATTCCAGCAGTAATAAAAATAAACATATATGATGAAATATTTGAAAACTTTAAAAACAAATATTTTATTAATATCAGTGAGAGTGAGAGCACAATTTTGATTTTAAACAATTAAGATTTCCATGACTTTTTGTTAAAGTATTTCTCTTTACGGATTTTTCAATAATAATATATTTTAATTTAAAAAAAAAAAACACGAAAACTTAGTCTTATTAAGACTAGTTAAGTTTCTACAACGTAATGGACTTTAATACATTTTTATTAATAATATCTTTAATTGTTTACAGTTTTCAAGGTTTTCATATCGTGTTCTGAAAGGTTAGATAAACATAACATATAAAAATAAAACATCAATTATTCCAAGAATTGTTTATAAATTTGTATGTCTTATGGTTTATAGAATTTGAAATTAAAAAAAAATCCATCAATGTTTGGATTTTATATTGTAAGAATTTACAATTTGTTTTTCAAACAAATTGCTTTCAAACGTTTTCAGAACATGGTTGATGGATGATGTCAGCTGTTTCCTGAGGTATTAGAGAGATTAAATATCTTAAATATCTGTCAATAACAGTTTATATAGAGAAACTATTTTCTTACGTTGAGTACAAAAAAATTGCGTGAGGTTCTAGTTTTTTACTTTAATTAGAAGAAAACTTCAGCTGAAGTAAATCAATTGCTTGTGAAATTTTATGGTGAAAACTACTAAACTAAAAAATCGTATAGGCAATAGTTTCATGGAATCTACTACAATGAATAAAACATTGAAGCCCTGGATAGCAACAAATTTGAAGATCAGGATCAGCGTTAGACCCTAGGAGCTTACAGAATCATATGATTAAGGAATCTTAAGTAATTTTTGTATTATGGAAATCCATGAGAATGATTCTATAGTAAAATAATTAGATGCTCTATGAACTAAAAACGAAAGAAGTTGAAATCATTGTTTTTACCTGTTTAGCATAAAAGAAAGTTTTTGTTTATTGGATTATATAGACTATAATTGATTTTTTATTACAATAATAATAATGTTAAAACATTGAATTATTATTATTGGCCTCTATAGAAGAGTCGCGGATTGGTTTTTGATTAATTTTGGAACTCTGGATCTCTTCCAGTTGAAGCGTATCGCGAAATTTTGAATATACTTTTTGATGTACCTTCCTACGATTTTAACAATTATTAAAATGTTTATTTGGTTAATATGAAGAACTAAAAAGTAAAAAAAAATTCGTTAGATTAGAAATGTTTTCTTTTTTTAAATCAATTGTGTATTATAAATAATTTTTAAATATTTTTGAATTATTTTTATGATATGAAACCAAAAAACCCTATATGAAATCATTAGTGAAATTCCCCGAACAATTGACAATTAAATAAAAGAGCGATTAATATTTTAGGTTGGATCGAAAGACCATTGGTCGACAGCTCAAATGTAAATACTATATTGTAACAGGGGAAAAAACATATGAATAAAGATATTTATTATTTATTTATTTATTTATTATATCTGAAATCTCTTTTTATCTTAAACTGTTTTAAGCAAATTTTAAAAATATATTTTCAGGAAGCTTTTTAACAGTTTTTTTAATTGGTTTATTTTCTTGAAATCTATCATGTTTTTTTCTTTATTCTTTTTTTTCTTAGGATTTATTTATTTTTTTGTTTGTTCTAGCACATATCAATAGACTTTTCCCTAAAATTTCAACTAATTAAGCAAAGTTTGAAATGTATTTTCGGAAAGTTTTTTAACAGGTTTTTTAATGTTTTTTCTTCTATAAATGTTTAATGTGTTTTTCATTTTCTAAATCAATTCTGTCTTCTTTAAGAATTTAGTTCTATTTTTGGTAATATATTAACTCTTTTTTAAAATTTCTAATAGTTTGTATATTGTTTTTTTTATATTTTTTTAGCTAATTTCAATGTTTTTGTCTTGAAAATTTAAGTTTTTCAACAGATTTTAAATTATTCTTTTTGTGTTCCCTCTTTTTTTATTATTTTTTTTAAATCAATTGTGTCTTCCTTTAAACATTTTTTTAACAAATTTGAATCAATTTTTTTTTTGTTGTAAAAGTCTTTGCATTTATGTTTTTAGCATATTTACATTTTTATTTCAGTTGTTTTACCATATTTTTAATTGATTCCTTTTTCTTGAAATTTCTCATATGTTTTCTTCTCTCAAAATTAATTGCCTTTTTTGAAGAAAAAAAAGATTCGTTTTCTTTAAAATTATACCTTTCTTAAGGTTTTTCTAAAATTTAAACTAAAATATTTAAACATGCATTTTCTTTAAGTTTTTGTTAAAATATTTTATCTGTTTTGTTTAATCAATCAAAAAATTGTGAAAAATGAATTTCGTTGTACAAATTTAATTTTTCTAAGTAAAATTCTATTTCCTTTTCTTGAATTTTTATTTTCTTTAAATGTTTTATCTGTTTTTTTCTTAATCTAAACCAACTGCGTCTTCTTTAAAATTTTCATTTCAAATATATGGCCAATTAATACTTGCATGAAACCTTTTTTCTCATGGTGAAGAATTAAAAAAAACCAATAGATTAGAAACAAACTTATTGAACTTGTGTAAATTCTATTCGATTTAATTTTAAAATCATATTCGTTGCTGAACATTGGTTATCGAACAATGTATGCAGTATATCAAAAATTAATATTTTGTTTTCCGCAGCTTCTTATTCACGTAAAATTGGTAACTTTGGTGGAACTATGGATAGTAAAATTGTAATGAATTCTTTAGATCATATTACTAATAATATATCATTGTTATCGTGTGTTCACATACCAGCCATTAATCTACATCTAATTGTTGTTTATAAAGCCTCTAGTGGAAATTTGCCTGAATTTACTGCGATATTAAATACTTTGATGGAACAACTAATTATTTATTTGGATCGATATTTGAAGATAATAATCATTTTGATAAAAACACTTAGAACGTTTCTTCAATATTGAAGAAAGGTCTTAAGTGTATTAAAATATGGCTTTGGTGACAATAGTATTAAGCTCCTTCGTTCATACCTAACAAACAGAAAGCAAAAAGTTTATATGGAAGCAAATTAATCTGATTATCGGTATGTATTAAACGGTGTTCCTCATGGGTTGATTATTGGACCACTTTTATTTATTATTTTTATAAATTATTTTCCTAAGATGACTGGATGTGAAAATGCTATACTCTATGCCGATAATACTACTATACTAAGTACAGGCAAAATCTTAAATGAGGTAATCGATAGAAATTCGACAACCAAATTCAAAACAATCTGGTGGTTTTCGGCTGATAAACTGCTCCTATAATTCTAAGTCTGTCGAACTTCTGTTTACTCTTAGAAAATTTAATAATCCAGATGTGGAAAATGTATTAAGGGTTCCATTCCTAGGAATTCATCTTGATCCCAGATTAACTTCTGTTAGAACACCAATAAATTGAATTGAATTGAATTGAACAAACAGAAAACAAAAAGTTTATATGGAAGCAAATGCATCTGATTGTCGGTATGTATTAAATGGTGTTCCTCATGGGTCGAATTTGGACTGTTTTTTGGATTAGATTTCTATATTTTTTTTTGGAAAATATATGTTTATTTCTTAGAACATTTCTTGCTGAAATTATCAGCCAATTAAATCACTTAATTCTGAGTCATGTGTGCAAAAATAACCAATCAACATAAACTTTAACTGAACTCACCTTATGGGAGCTTATCGCCAATATCATGATGTTGCAAAGCAAAATAAACACTTAATTTTACACACTGTTCCTTTAATAGTTGTATTTTTAATAAATACTAAGCAACGTGTTTTCGGAAACTTTTTAAATTATTCCTTGGGATATTACAACTGCAAATTTCGATTATTTTTGCAATTCTTCAACTATGTAAGCCGATTTTAAAATGTATTATCGTTATTGCCATTTTTTTAAATGTTCTATTTGTTTTTTTTTTAATCAATTGCGTTTTCTTTAAAAAAAAAATGAATTTTGTTTATTTTCATAAAATTATACTTCCATCTTACTAATAGTTTGTATTACTGTTGTTTTAATTATTTTTCTTATAAAATTATAATTTTTCTAAGAATATTTTAAAATGTATTTTCAGAGTTTAATTCTTCCCTTGAAATGTTTCATATATTTTTTATTAAATTAAAAGTGTGAATGTGTGGCACAAATTCAAGTTTTCACAATATGAGCGTAAGTCTATCGTCTATGATGGCTAGCAAGCGAGTGAGGTTTCGAATATTTAACTGTTTTAAGAAATTTTAATCGTTTCGATTTTTTGTAAAATTTTGACTCTACTAAACAAATTTTAAATTCTATTTTTTTATAGTATTTATAATAGCTTTTCTAAAATCTTGAAATGTTTGTTCTGTTCCCTTTTGCTAAATGATTTGGTCTTCCTTAAATCAATTCAATTTTTTAATAAAGTTTGAATCGTTTTTTTAAATTTTTCTATTCTGGTTTTGTTGTTTTTTTCACAGTTCTTATTTTTACTTATTAATTTTTCTTTTGTTTTTTGTCAAATTTCAACGATAATTTAAAAATCTCTTTTTAGAAAAATTCAGTTGTATCACAATGTTTCACCAAGAGGTAAATGAGAAAATAATTCAAGAAATATTCAGCTGCATCTTCTGAATTATTAATGTTTTTTTAAATAATTTGCTCTTTTCCAAAAAAATATTGTAAGGTTTTTGTCTAAGAAATTTAATTTTTAAGTAACAGTTAACACATTAACGTTTTTTTTTTATTTTGAATTATAATTTTTCCTAACGAATTCAAATTGTTTCTATTTTAGTCAAATTAATCTTTTTTTTTCTTGTGGTCAAAAACATACATTTTTTTGATTATAAAAGTTAAAAAAATTCTTAGAGCTAGAAAATCTTATAATTTATAAGCAAATTTATGAAATTTTACTTTACAGTTATAAGAACTACTTTGATTTTTTATTTTAATTGCAAGACGTATTTTAAAAATTAAAATTTAAAATAATTAGTAACAATAACTTCCCATTTTGAAAACTTCTACACATTTTTAAGTATTTTAGAATTACAGTTTAGAAAAAAACAGTGCTCAGCAATTGTTTACAAACTTCAATAAAATGATGAATTTGCTTTGTCCAATTTCATCTTTTTTATTGAAGTTTGTAAAAAAAAATGCTGAGCACCGTGTGTTTAAAATGTGTTGAAGTTTTCAAAAAGAGAAGTTAATCTTTCTGATTATTTTAAATTTTACAAAGTAAACATTTTTTTAGAAACTTAAAATTTTTTGGAAATTCAATTCTTTCTTCAGATTCGAATTCATCGTTAAAATAAAAAGTACTTTTTTAAATTACTTTCAATAGTTTTGAATTATTACCAACCGATGCTATACAATTTTTTTCTTAGAAATTCAGGATGTATTGTATCGAAGGCACGACTCAAATTGAAAAAAAGTCCAATTGTGTATTTTCCTTTATCTAAACATCTGTAAATATAATCAAAAAAATGATTCGGTTCCAAATTCAGTTGAATATTCTTTTCTAAAGCTATGTCGATGGCTACTTTATAATATAATATCATAATTTTAGTGTGAATAACTTGTTCTATAATTTTTGATTCATCACTCAGCAAAGAAATTGGTCTAAACTTTTCAGTTTCTGCAGAGTCATAATTTTTGTAAATGGGTATGACTGTTGAGTATTTAAGACCTGATGGAAATGTCTGGCTTTCAATAGACAAATTTATCAAATGTGCTATGGGTTTAATAATATATATAAACTAACATATTTCAAAAAATTGTAGGTAGTGTTGAGAAATAATAACACTTTGCTAGTATCACGAATTTTTACACTTTCTATTGCGACTAGTTTCGTCCTATTCGAACATTATCAAACGAATACAATTTATTCAATAAATCATTGTAGGTAGTGCATTGATTCCGTTTATATTTGTACATTTAAGTCGATTTATCATATGAAAGACCTCATCAGATGTAACATTAGTATTAATATAGTATGGAGTATGATATCTTAAACAGCGCATGATGTTGAGATGTTTGTTGAAAATGTTGAGACAGTTTTTCTCTTGCGATGTTTGAAAAGTATAAACCAAATATGTTAGCTGTTTCTCTATGATCTTCAACCAATTGCCCAAGGTTATTTCTATGTTGTATGTTCCATTTAGTTGACATATTTTCCGTCCTATATTTTTGTTTGGTATCTTTCGAATTTCCTATGGTTTAGATTTCAACTTTTCAATTCTTGCATTATCAATTTTTTTGGTCTCTGATATATATTTAATGATTTCTTTTTTACTCTATTATATACAGTTCCTGTAAGTAATGATATTTTAAATTGTTATGCAGTAAGTGTAGATTCTTTAAATCAGCAGACAATGTCCTTATTTCAGATGTAAGCTCTTGAGTTTAGCTTTTGGGTTAACAACATTAATTTTCTTAAAAGTATATGTGGTATAGAAATGCCAATTTAAGTTGTTTTTGAATGTCTTAAAGGTTTCATCCACTTTGCTGCATAAGTATACTTCCTTCGAATCCTCCTTAGCTATTGATGTCAGAAATTGGTATCTTGAAGTGTCATCGATGGACTGTACAAATTGTTTAGTGTTACTTACTTTTTTCTCTGAAGAGATACTAATTAATGTCAATTTAGTTGCTAAATGATGATTAGTATTGAAAATCTGCGCTTTGAAACTTAACTCGAAGCCCATATAGTCAATAATCGTGCAGCTGTTATAAACATTTTTGTAAGTAAATATTCTTGTTGGCCAAGCTGTAGTTTTCTTGATATTGTATTGAGTTAAACAAATTATTAAGAAGTTTTATATCTCTAGCACTGTAAAGATTAAAATTAAGATCTCCAAATGTTACAATCATATGAGCTAAAGGGTTAAAATTAATAAGAACTTATGAAATATTTCTAATTCAGGAATTATCAACCAATCTCATAAGCCGGTGGATGATAACTTGATTTCCGTTCCCTCTACTTCTGCCAATAGGAAAACCACTACAAATCGTCCTTCGATCGTCATCGACATCCCGTCAACCGTCCGTCCAGCTACCAAGTCTCCAGCAGCTGATTTCTAATAAAAGAATTTCTAATAAAAGTATTGAATATATCATACATTGGCCTAGCGTATTCTTGACCTACCAAAACGAACTTTGAATTAACCTAGCAGACTTCTAGCCTACCTTAATAAACAATATATTCTCCTAGCGAATTTTGCATTAATCTAGCGTAATCTTGACCTACCCTAAACAACAGTGTCTTGCCCTAGCGTACTCCTGACCTACCGCAACAATTTTTGTATTAACCTAGCGTATTTTTAACCTACCTCAATAAACAGTGTATGATCCTAGCGTACGCTTGACCTGCTTATTAAAAAAAAAACAAATTGCAAATTAAAAATTTGGCTATTGAAATAATTGAATGTGGAAATTTTTAAGGTGTCATACAGATTATTTCCCCAAGTGATTTTTTTTGTAGCTTTAAAACGAGAGATTTCTTATTTTTGAATTTATTAAAATTGGACTTTGACATTTTATTTCTAAAGTTTCAGAATAAAAATAGTTTTAAAAAAGAACGCTCTAAATATTCAACATTAAAACACGAATAGACACCAACTACAGAACCGAAAAGGGCCTCATAGTTCTACCTACTAATTCACATGACGAAAAAAGTAATTCCAGTAGTTTAAATGTACCGACGCCTAGTACAGTTATGTATGAAGAGGTCGTCTCCTCTTATAGTAACGAGGATAGCCTAGATTCGAACAAAAGCTGTAGGAAAAGAAAACCTAGCAAACTATCAGGGCAACGAAAGAGACGGGGATTGAGCAACCAAAGGTATTAACAGCTAAAACTGAAATCAAAGAAGACTGGAAGTATCAAATGAAAACAAAATCTTGGAAAACGGAAATCCATCAGAGAGCTAGGAAAACGCGGAGGAAAACATCATCTGAATCTGAGGCAATACGAGATATCGTCTTCTTTTACCTCAACTTTCATCTTCAGTACTCTCCTCGGCGTTCACCCCAGCTTTTACATCTTCCTCAGATGATAGTGCTGGTTCATTATTGCCACTTCCACCACCTGATGATAATCTGGTTAAGACCACATTAAGTGATTCTTGAATAACCATGAGTGATGGTTTAATGACTTTCAAGGAAAGCTGAATTACCTTGAATGATGATATCAAACAGCCTCGAATTCGCATTGGTATTTTTAAATTAACTTTATGGCAATATCACCATTGATGAATATTTCAGCTTAAATGATCTTGAGTAACCTTGAATAGTGATTGGATGACTTACAGCGATAGCTGGATGACCTTGAGCATTTGTTAGATGACATCAAATGACCTTGAATTCTCATTGGTGACCTTAAACTACATTAAATAACTTTACATGACCATTAATCAACCTTAAATATCTTGAATAAGGATAATTAATCATGAATAATTGGAATTCGCTCTGGAGTTCCGTGAAGATTTAATTAATAAACTTGGAATGAAAACACCGGACCTTTACAAATAATTTTTATTTCAGCTAGATGTGCATTTCGATTACAAAAAATTGTGTTGATGAATGTGTTAGTGCTTTTATTTCAAGTTTATTAATCTTGAAATTAATGATGATTGGTTGACTTTAAACGAAAACTGGGTAACCTTGGTATATTCGTTGTTATCTTAACAATCAATTCTTATTACATACGGTGTAGGATATTTCCCCCGTTGAGATAAAACTGGTTCAACTCGACACGATTTCTTCGAATTCCACTACAAGCCCCAAAATGATTTATCTCCGTTCCGGAGTGCGGATGGTGTTTCATAGTTAATGGGCAAAACATTTCTGTATGC
Source organism: Ontholestes murinus (assembly GCA_963969525.1). NCBI lineage: Eukaryota > Metazoa > Arthropoda > Insecta > Coleoptera > Staphylinidae > Ontholestes > Ontholestes murinus. The sequence continues at coordinate 12,011,973 of OZ018394.1, read as the reverse complement.
CAGGAAACGGCAACAAATTAGATGTATGCAAACAAGAAGGGTGCGTGCGTGTTCGAAGCCCTTCCACGTCTATCGGCTAAGATCAGAGTTCACATGTGCTTCCTGTTCCTTCTCCCGGACCGGGGGGCGGCCTTCACGCCGACCCAGGACACGCTTAATTGTCCCCTCACGAAAACAAAATTAATCCAATTAACGTGAACAAGGGAATGAAGTAAAGAAAAAAAAAATGAAAATCCTCTCAGGCTCAGTCCCTCCATCCCGCTTATGCAAATTCCCCGGAAAATTGAAAGCATCGGCATAAATTTGATCCTCTTAATTTTCGGAACGGCTTTTCACAATGGAAATTATCGGGCCTCGATGATCGTCTCCTCTTTTATTCCTGGAAGATATACACGGCACCGAAGTCCTGATTTATATTTTTCATTAAAAAAAGAAAACCGCCGGCCGTGTGCCCCCGGCGACATTAACTACTTCCTGTTAAGATATTTACGGCGAAACGAGCTCCTCGGGGACAACAGGCTGGCAGTATGTAAAGAGGGAGGATGCGGAAAGGATGGTGGAGAGTTTCACGAACTTATGTAAATCTTTTCACAAATGTTTCCGCACAAACTGGTTTAACCCGTATGATATAGATTTTTTCTTTTAGTTTTTAAAATACATATATTTTATTCAGACTGACTGATATTGTAAATTCTTTATATTATCTCATGAATTACAAAAAGTTACTATAAGAATTCGTCGTTACTCCTTTAATTTATGTTAAAATGTATATACAGGGTGGGTGGGTGGCCACTATCCCACCCTCCAATCAGTAAAACATATGCTTAAATTTTACGTTTAAACTTTTATTAACTAAATGAAATCAATGTAATATTCAAACAATGAATTACTTGATATGTGCAAGAATTTTTGAAGAAACCCTCAAGAGTATTTTAATAATTGAAAGGTGAAATAGAGGCCACCCACCCACCCTACATATACTTGATAATTTCAGTTATTGATCGTCGTTAAGTTTCCAATAAAACAAAACCTATAAATATTGATGAAATTATAAGAATTCATCGCCACTCTTTTAATTTATGTTAAAATGTATATGTAGGGTGGGTGGGTGGCTACTATCCCACTCTCCAATCAGTAAAACATATGCTTCAATTTTACGATTAAACTTTTATTAACTAAATGAAATCAATGTAATATTCAAACAATAAATTACTGGTTATGTGCAAGAATTTTTGAAGAAACCCTCAGGAATATTAAAAAAATTAAAAGGTAAAATAAAGGCCACCCACCCACCCTACATATACTAGGTAATTTCAGTTACTGATCGTCGTTAAGTTTCCAATAAAACAAAACCTAAAATATTGATGAAATTATAAGAATTCATCGCCACACTTTTAATTTATGTTAAAACGTATATGTAGGGTGGGTGGGTGGCCACTATCCCACCCTACAATCAGTAAAACATAGGCCTCAATTTTACGATTAAACTTTTGTTAACTGAATGAAATCAATGTAAAATTCAAACAATGAATTACTTGTTATTTGCAAGAATTTTTGAAGAAACCCTCAAGAATATTTTAATAATTGAAAGGTGAAATAGAGGCCTCCCACCCACCCTACATATACTTGGTAATTTCAGTTATTGATCGCCGTTAAGTTTCCAATAAAACAAAACCTAAATATATTGATGAAATTATAAGAATTCATCGCCACTCCTTTAATTTATGTTAAAATGTTTATGTAGGGTGGGTGGGTGGCCACTATCCCACCCTCCAATCAGTAAAACATATGCTTCAATTTTACAATTAAACTTTTATTAACTGAATGAAATCAATGTAATATTCAAACAATTAATTACTTGCTATGTGCAAGAATTTTTGAAGAAACCCTCAAGAGCATTTAAATAATTGAAAGGTGAAATAGAGGCCACCCACCCTATATATACTTGCTAATTTCAGTTATTGATCGTGGTTAAGTTTCCAATAAAATAAAACCTAAAAATATTGATTAAATTATAAGAAATTATCGCCACAGTTTTAATTTATGTTAAAATGTATATGTAGGGTGAGTGGGTGGCCACTATCCCACCCTCCAATCAGTAAAATATATACTTCAATTTTACGATTAAACTTTTATTAACTGAATGAAATCAATGTAATATTCAAACAATGAATTATTTGTTATGTGCAAGAATTTTTGAAGAAACCCTCAGGAATATTATAAAAATTGAATAGTGAAATAGAGGCCCCCCACCCACCCTACAAATACTTGGTAATATCAGTTACTGATCGCCATTCAATTTCCAATAAAACAAAACCTAAAAATATTGATGAAATTATAAGAATTCATCGCCACTCTTTTAATTTATGTTAAAATCTATATGTGGGGTGGGTGGGTGGCCACTATCCCACTCTCCTATCAGTAAAACATAGGCTTCAATTTTACGATTAAACTTTTATTAACTAAATGAATCAATTTAAAATTAAACAATGAATTACTTGTTATGTGCAAGAATTTTTGAAGAAACCCTTAAGAGTATGTTAATAATTGAAAGGTGAAATAGAGGCCACCCATCCACCCTACAAATACTTGGTAATTTCAGTTACTGATCGCCGGTAAGTTTCCAATAAAACAAAACCTAAAAATATTGATGAAATTATAAGAATTCATCGCCACTCCTTTAATTTATGTTAAAATGTATATGTAGGGTGGGTGGGTGGCCACTATCACCTTTCAATCAGTAAAACATGTGCTTCAATTTTACGATTAAACTTTTATTAAGTGAATGAAATCATTGTAAAATTCAAACAATGAATTACTGGTTATGTGCAAGAATTTTTGAAGAAACCCTCAAGAGTATTTTAATAATTGAAAGGTGAATTAGAGGCCACCCACCCACCCTACATATGCTTGGTAATTTCAGTTAATGATCGCCGTTAAGTTTCCAATAAAACATAACATAAAAATATTGATGAAATTATAAGAATTCATCATCATTTTTTTGATTTATGTTAAAATGTATATGTAGGTGGGTGGGTGACCACTATCTCACCCTCCAATCAGTAAAACATAGGCTTCAATTTTACGATTAAACTTTTATTAACTGAATGAAATCATCATGTAAAATTCATACAATGAATTACTTGTTATGCAAAAAAGAAATTAGAAGAAACCTTTAAGAATATTTTAAAAATTAAATGGTGAAATAGAGGCCACCCACCCACCCTACATATACTTGGTAATTTCAGTTACTGATCGCCGTTAAGTTTCCAATAAAACAAAACCTAAAAATATTGATGAAATTATAAAATTCATCGCCACTCTTTTCTTTTATGTTAAAATGTATATGTAGGGTGGGTGGATGGCCACTATCCCACCCTTCAATCAATAAAACATATGCTTCAATTTTACAATTAAACTTTTATTAACTGAATGAAATCTATGTAAAATTCAAATGTTATGTGCAAGAATTATTGATGAAACCCTCAAGAATATTTTAAAAATTGAAAGATTAAATAGATAGAAATTGTTGCCCTTTAAATTTTTAGAGTAAACGTAAGTATCACGCCTTAAAATAAATGTATTTCGTATTCTCCATCTCTACAAACATTTTCTTTTCCATTGATTGTCGATAGTTACCATTCACAGAAGTGTTGGACATAAATCAGTAATTGAATACTTGTATCCCTTCCAATTAATTATCGCCCGAATGGTTTTCCGAAGGGTCAAAAAAAAGTGCACATGGCATGTACGAAACGTGGGCAGTGTCCGAAAAAAGGGATACACATTAAAAACCGGTAGCTATCAATCACGCGCACACCAGAATTTCATATAAGCGTTCGCAGGGCGGTCCCACGTTGCCGACCTATTCAAATCGAAGGAAACCACATGCTGGAACGGTCTTACGCAAAAAGGGCCCGGCCCGAAAACGCATAAATCTCCCATTTAAAAATCCGTAATAAGTGTCCTAAGACGGCAACAATGGGTTAAATCATTCTCTTTGCCCGAGGATCGTTTACGACTCGGCATTGTGGTCCTCGGCTACCGATTTTTACATTTTCCCTTTTGCATCTCTCCTCTTTTTTTTTCTGCACTCTGGTCGGCAGGGCCATTTATAACCCTTCCTTTGACAGAGCCACACGATCATCACCGGACGCATTGTTGGTTTTCCTATTATCGTCGCAAAGAATTGGGACAAGACGACGATACTGAGGTGCGTTTATACGCTTAAATCCGGCCTAATGGTCTTCCTTTGCGAGGAGGAATGTCCCGAGGTGTCGCATATAATTAATGGTGATTTTTGGGTTATGAATTATTCCAGCTGGGGCCCACTCCAAGAAGACATCATTAACGCTGATGTTTTTCATTAAGGCGACTGTCGCACGGTCAGTTTGAATTTTACGTCCGTCAACTCTAAATGGAAGAGCAAAATAAATTGTCCACCAAAGCGCATCCTTTGGAAATGTTCAGATTTGGGTCAAGTACTTTGGTGATTGTAAAAAAAATAAAAGGAATGATGAGTAGCCCACCCATGTAAGAAATTGAAATTTATGTCGAACATTAATTAAGAATTTATACACTTAAATTGACCCTTTTTTTATTTTTTTCAAAAACATCTAAAAAACCCATACAGTATATGTTATGAAAAAAATAACAATTGAAAATGTATTCAAATAAAAATAATTGTAATTTACTAAGGAACCACAACTGAAAATTTGATTTTTGTTTTTTTACAAAATACGAAAATTAAAAACATTGGAAAGTTTCTAAGACAACAAATAATAAATAAAACAAGTTCGTATTTTTAAAAACAGTTGAAAATCTGTTAAAAACATTATTCTAATAGTAAAAGTATATTTAAAATTAAAATTTTACACATTTGTAAAAAAATAATTGCAAATTAATAAATATTGGAATATTTTTTAATTAAGAACAAATGAAAACATAGTTAACACGATTAAAACAAGAAAAAGAACTGTTAAAACCGTCTAATAATTATTTACCTTAAATAGTTAAATTAAATTAAAATTTTCAAAAAAATACATGAAATTTTACCAAATTTATTTATAAGTTAAAACTTCCCAAAGAAGAAACAATCGATTTAAAGAAGAAATGGAAAATTGGAGAGGAAACAAATTTAAAATCTGTTGACAATTTTCTAAAGACGATTTGCAAATAATATAATTGAAATTTGAAACAAATAAAACTTTAAGAAACAAAAACTAGATAGAATTTTTCAAAAATCAAACTTCTATAAAGAATTGAAATTCCTCAAACAAGAAACCATTAATTTAAAAAAAATGCAAAGCTCATAGTTTAACAGAAAACAAGAAATATGAAAAGAAAGAATAAATACATATACATAAATTTAAAATTGAGAAACACACAAAAGAACTCTTTTTATTAGGACTAGAAAAACACTTTTTTTTGTTATACAAAAGAATTTTACTTATTTTTTTTTATTTGTTAGAAACAGTTGAATAGTTTAAAGTTATAGGAATTTACTAGTTTTTATTTTACAACTTAAGAATTGAAAATAGTCAAGGAGAAACAATTAAAGACTGACAAAACAGTAAATATTTTGATTTTTAAATAAAATGAAAATTCATAAACACAACGTAACGGTCGCAACCATCATCATGATTGAAGTTAATTTAGCGATTGTAGATTGTTTCTTTTTTTTTAATTTTTAATATTTTTATTTGTTTTTTGGAGTTTTTCTGCAATTTCAAATATTAAAAAAAAAATTCTGCTTTTACACCTCCTCAATTGTTTTTGTTTTTGTAATTATCTAACAACTTTTCTTTCCTGCAGTGTTGATTTAACTGTTTTCTTTTTAACGCTTTTTTCAAACTTTCAACTATTGTAATAATCATAACATTTTACTATAATAAACCTAATATTAACTTAATTCAGTCTATAAAGTCCATTCCTTGTTCTAGCGTACTCTTGACCTACCACAACAAACAAAGCAATGACCTCTCATACTCCTAACCCGCCCAAATATATTATGCATTGAGGTAGGTCAAGAGTACGCTAGTTCAAGCGAGGATATAGCGCTGCTACGTGCTAAGAATAAATTAAAAAAGTAAAAAATATATTGAATTTTTAGAAAAAAAACATAAGAACAGTGAAAATGTTCTTTTAAAAAATCTAAATTAGCAAAATAAGAAAAAAATCAATAAATAAATAAAGTATCTTATTTAAAAAATAAGAAACAATTAGAGCTGAAAACGTTTTATAAACAAATTTTAAAATTCGATTAAAACAGAGTTTATAAAAAAAAAATTGTAATTATCCTAGCAAATAATAATAAAAACTAAAAAGAAAACAGCTGGACAAAGTAGATATAATACGAGAAAAAAAGAAACAATTGAAATTAGTTAAAAACTGTTGAAATTTCTCAAAAAACAATTGATTCAAGAATATAATAAAAAAACAAAAAAATTACAGACTTTTTGATGTTTTTGATGGCATGTTAATATTTTAGTTTGAAAGAATAAAATATAAGACTTATAAGAAAGAAGGGAGAAAAAGAAATTACTTTAAAATACTTAAAATTTATTAATTCAGTAATTAAGAAATCTTTAGTACAAAGAATCGGCACTAAACATAAGAAAACATCTAAAAATTTATATTTCTATAAAAATTCCTTTTTATTATAGAAATTGCTAAAAATTTCTTAAAGAATTAGTTTTTTTTTCAATAATTTTTTTTTCAAATTAGAAAAGTACATTTTAAAAGTTTCTAAAATAATAAATAGTTTCTAACTATTATATATTTTAAACTAGTTTTTCTTAAGAAATCCCAATTATTTTTTGTGAAATTTTAATATCGAAAATTTTGTTAAAATAAGTGAAACCTTATTTAAGAGTATTTTTTATCGTTTCGATTTATCTAAAAAAAATGGCAAAAAATAAGTTTAAAAATTACAAAAAAATTGATATTAAAAAAGTCTTAGTAGTAGTAGTAGTGGTGTTTGGCTATTGACCACGTGGTCCTTCCGCCGTTTGATTTGTGTATTTTTGTGTGTAAATGAGCTTGTTACTTTAAAGAATCGTCCCCGTCACTCTAAAGCACTATTAATCGTATCCCAATGGTGAATGGTACCGGTCACCCATCAAACTGCTGACCCGAACCAACGTTGCTGCGCCTGCGCCACCACCAGCGTTTAAAAAAATCTTATTTATTTCGTATTTTGAAAATTTGTAGAAATTTTACCAAAATAAATTCAAGCTAAATTTAAAATAAATGTAATGAAATTTTGTTAAAAACACAAAGAAAGAAACAAAAAACAATCTCTTTTAAAACATTTAAAATTTCAAAATATCAAAAAACCAAATTTGTTGATGAAGAAAAACAAAAAATCAGTGAAAAAATTCCTTTAGAAATAGCAAAATTTCTAAAATAAGAAACAATTGAAAAAAAGACCTGTTAAAAAATAGCTACAAACTTTTTAAATACACTTTAAAATCTTATAAAAAAACAGAATTAAAATCAGCTTAGTAAATAATAAAAAAAGCTAAGAAAAATGAAACGAAATACAAAATACATAGAATATCAGAAAATTTTTTTTATTAAAAATAGTTAAAATTTCTAAAACAAGAAACAATTTTAAGAATATAAAAAAAGATAAATAATTGCAAGAAGAAAATTTTATTAAAAATAATATTAAAATTTGAAGAAAACGTAAAGAAATCAAAACAACGGAGAATTTTAGGGAAAAAAAATAAATATTGTCGAAAATAAGAATTTTTCAGAGAAGTCAATGATTTAGAAAAATATCATATGAAATATTAAAAAAAGAAACAATAAAATTGTGTTAAGGAAAATATAAAGACCTTTTTAAAATACATTTTAAATTTTCTTTTCTAAAGGTTGAAGTTTTACTAATATATAATAAGAATAAAATTTAAAAAAATTAAAGAAACAAAAGAAATTGCTTTAAGGTACTTCAAATTTTGCAAAATATCAAAATTTAATTATTAAAACAAAAGTTGAAAAATTGGCAAAAAGACATTTAAAAATTCCTTAAAATATATATTTCTATAAAAAAATTTCCTAGATAATGAAAACAGTTAGAAAATTCTTAAATAATTTGATTTTGATAAAAAAAAAACAGTTAAAATTATTTCATATTAAAACTAGATGAAAATATTCAAAGAAGCTAGTTTTCTAATAAGATGATATTTTAAGCAAATTATAAACTGATTTTTTAACAAAAACACTTTAAATAGATAAGAAGAAAATAGTTTACTAATAAGATGAGATTTTAGGCAAATTTTAGATTGATTTTTTTTATCAAATCTTAATTTAAATAGATAATTGTGGAAGCTTCCACTTTGTGATACATTATTGGGATTATCTCAATTTTTTAACAACTTATATTTTATCACAAACAGTTGCAACCATAGATTTTTTTAACTGTTTAAATTTCCAAAAACAATTGAAATTTACTAAAGAAAAATGTATAATTAATTTAAAGAAAAAAATGTGTATTGTTCCCTGTCAACAAGAGCCATGGAAGGTGGATAAAGGCAACCCACCTACCCTAAATATATATGTGTATATGAGTAAATGAGTTAATGTTGTTGAAGAAATAAAATAATGTTTTAGCTCAAGTTTTAACAAATATCTTCTAAATAATAAAACACGGTAAAAATTGTACAGCGATTTTTTGATAATAAAATTTGAGTAGAATGTTCTTAATCCTGGTAATGACTTTTAAACTTTTTCAAAAATTCAAAATACGGAAGATTCTGGATATTATACATATTATAATATTTGAGACACTTGAATTTCTGTTCATTTATTTTTTTTTAAGTTGCAAAATTTAAACATCGATTGTTAGAATTTCTAAATACCCTATTTTCTGATGATAAAATTGAATTGAAAAAATTTTTCTTAATGCTTATATTGATTGTTTTTTAATTTTTGAATTTCCTGAATGCAAAAGATGCTCTACATTGAATTATCTAATTTTTTTTTCTGCATCTTTAGTTTTTTGTTATTGAAAATTTATAGACATTTCAGAGTGTGAAAATTGTTAAACACCAATTTCTCTGATGATAAAATAACAATGATTTTTTCATAGTTTTCAAATTTTCAATTTCCTAAATGTGGAAGACGTCTTTAAGAATTTTTGCCATTTCATATTCTACGTTATTCTACCTTTTCCGAAATATTTCTCTTCTGAATTTTGTAGTAGATTTGTTTTATATAGTGGGAATTTAACAGTAACTGTTTTTATAGATTTCTAGAATGTTTAGTTCTGGAAATTTGTAAGATTTTCTTCCAGCATTCTAAATTTTCTAGTACTTTTTCTACAATATTTTACTAATTTTCACTTTATCTTATTTCTAGAAAATTTGCATTGCTCTATCTTAACAAACATAACCAAGAGATAAGTGAGAAAATTATTCAAGAAATATTAAAGAAATATTTTAGCAATTTCCCTTCTAAATTTTTCATTAGTTTGTTTCATATTATCAGAGATTATTACCAACTTCTTTTTCCAAATTCTTAAAACTTATAATTTTTTTTTTAAATATAAAAAATTCAACCAGAGTTTTGAATGTTTGCTTTATCTTATTTCTAAACAATTCTCTTCCAAATTGCGAAAGTGAATCAGATTTTTAGCAGCTGATTTTATGTTGTAAATGATGAATATGTTTAAGATATGTTTGACAATACATCATTTCCAAATGTTTAAATATGTAAAGTTAACTACTCTATAATAATTTGGCTTTCAAATAAAAATAATTTTCTACTATTAATTTTGCTTTTAAATAAAAAAAACGACTATTATAAAATATATAAGTCCTTTACGTTGTAGAAAATTCACTAATAAATAGAAAAAATACGAAAATATTTTCGTTAAATCTACAACAGATTTTACGAATAAACTTTTACTTACTTTATCGTATCAAAAGTTTTGAGTTATTTCTGGAATTGTCCAGCATATCTTCTTTAATCCTATCGAAATTTCTTTAGCATATTTCCTTCCTCAATTATTTTCAACAAAGAATATTCCTACCTTAACGAAATTTCACAATTCTTTGCCCCATTTAGTTTTATAATTAAAGAGTAAATGTTTTTTATCAGGTAAAAATTATATTTTCTATAATTTATTTGAAGAAGAACCGTTCGTTATAATTTAATAATTGAAGGACAGAATAGAGACCACCCACCCTACATTTCGAAGCTTTTAATAACTGAAGTATTTCTTTGCCATGAAGACAAGATACAATTGTATACACATTGTTGCCCTGAATGGTTCTCGACAAAAATATGTTTTCAAACACTGTAATCGTGATAAATTACCATCTAACATTTTCCCCAAGGTGAACCGTCTGCCGAAAAATTATGCATATCAAATTGCCGGTTTACGCCGATCCGAAAATTGCGTCACCGGCACGCAAATATTTTGGCAAACATTGTGCAATTTCGGCGATCGCCTTCCCAGAAACCGTGTACAAAGGCGAAGACGCCGGTACAATTGTAAACGCGGACAGACGTCCACAAAAGTCGGACAAAGCGCTAATTTATGGCGGACACCCCACTTTACTGCAGAGATTTGCATAATTCTGCGTGTTTTAAAAGGATTTTTGACCCGGGGCAATAAAAACTCTCGCTTTCCTGACTTGTTATACTCCTCGGTGGCAATTGGCGTTATGCAAAAGTTCCTCGAGGTCATGGTCGTTGTCCAAGATTGCAGTTTTATGACGGATCGAAATATTTTCGGAATAGTGGTCAAAATTTGAATTTTCGATTTTTTTTACAGCCTTCTTCGAAATACTGTCAAAAAGTTGGAAATTATGTTAAATATTTATATTATTTATGCTATGCTACTTATCTTATCATTTTATTCAGTTTTCCAAAAATTTAGAAAATGTTGAATAATCTTGTAAATCTTGAATTTTGGAGGTGTTCACTTCGTAGTAAATTTTCAATGAATGACAAAACTTAGTTTGATAATGATGTGTAATTGAAACTACAAAGTATTGCGAAAAATTAAAAAGTAGTATAAAAAAAGTTAAACGTTTTTCTGTTATCTTGTAATGACTTATTCTTTCTATTAAAGGTTGGCGATCATCATTTACTCCTCTATTTTGCCCTATATGAATTAATTCTGCGGCATTGAGTATTTGAAATCATTCGCAGAGATTTTTTAACCAAAATTGTATTTTTTCCAGCTTATGACTTTTATTAATACTTGACAAATTTTAACTTAAGTTTCAAAAATACTAAATAGAAAGAAAATAGTTTCTTCACCTGAAGAAGCCACACTATAACATTTATAGTGTTTAAAATAAACCAAATTTGAACATCTGACAGTGTTGTTGTCTTAATATTATAAATAAAGATTTTCGTCAAAAATCAAAAATATTTGAAACTTTTTTTTCTACATATTTTACCTTTATTTTTATCTTTAAACCTTTTTTTAAGACCATGACTATTTTTATATACCTTTTAATACTATTAGACTAATCTTCTTAACGCATATTTCACTACCCTTCACAGTTGCATCCACACATCCTCGAAACGTCCGTTACGGGACAGGTTGAAAGGACGGGATGTGACGTCATGCGAAATGCAGGGCACTGAAAAAGGGCAATCGGTGGGATTCACGCCGATGTCAAATGTGCCGAGGTCCGGGAAGCGTCAGGGCACACAAAGTGATATTATTTATAAATATAATCCCATTATTCGGCGGGGGTGCAAAATCGCATTAGGGGGTGCAAGTGCAAACTGCGCGTATGTTTTGATAATGACCCCTATAAATTTTGATGTGGACGACGGTGACATAAAGAATTTCCATTCGAATCGCCTGAATGGGATTGGCTGCGACAATGGATTATTCAGGTGGTTTAAAAAACTGCCTGGGGTACAAATTTGCTGTGTCGCCCTAAGAAAGGGTCAGACCTGTTTCATTGATGCTGGATGAATCGGTTGAATGGCGGCGATCATATATTATGGTGACGTTTTGGCAAATACCATAAATTCATATTTAAAAAAAGGGTCGACGAAATTTTTGAATTCAAAATTTTTTGAATTCATTATATAGACAATAATATATTTAACCATTGTATTGGCTTTTAATTGTTGAAAGTTCATTTCAAATTAACTGTTAGGTGTTGTAACTAAAACACAAACTTTCAAAGAGTATGCTTCTTCGCCTGAAGAAGTCACAGTGTGGCGGCGAAACAACTGTTGCGAAAAATAAAAGCATACTCTTTGAAAGTTTGTGTTTTAGTTACAACACCTAAAAACCAAGAATGTTGTAAAATGAAAATATTAATTGTTAATCTTCTTAATTTCAAATTTTGGCTCTCATCATAATCTTATCACGATGGAGATAAGCTAATAGAGAGCAAATGGTGTTAACTCGTTTTATCATCTATTTAAATAAACTTGTTATAATTTTTAAATTTAAGTAGTTATTCAAAATAGAAATAAAGTCTAAATCTTTAGGAGAAAATATATTTCTTTGGTTAGTTTTGAGTATTGTAAAAAGCAATTAATTATTATAATAAAACCCAAAAAAGGTAAAAATTGTTTAAAATGCATTATGATTAATCAGTTAGCTCTTAAAATAGAATAAGAAATTGTAATTTGTGAAATGATTCAACATTCAAAGTTGAATATTTTTAGACAAATAAGAGGAAGAATGAATATTTTTATAACATAGCTAGAAACTTTTAATAATACTTTTCCTGAACTGTTCGTTTCAATATTTGTTAAAACTTTTTGTCACAAAATATTAAAACTACGTAAATTCTAAATATCTTTTCTCAGAAATCAAGAATGTTATTAAAAATAAATTTGTCTCATTTCAAGTACTGTAGAAAACTTTAAGAGAAATATGTAAAGAATATTGTATTTGTTTGCAAAAGAATTTGACAGATGATTAAGTTTTGGAAACTGATGAAAGGGAAATTCGTTTAAATCTGAAAGTAAATTTGTTGAAAAATACTTACATTATTTAAAAGAAGTTTGAATCAAATTTGAAAGAAAAATACATGCAAAAAATGGTAATTGTTAAAAAAATACCCTTATTTACGACTAGAAGGGAAAAATAATCTGGATTATCCTTATCTGCAATGTGACGTGTGTAAAATATTTTATGTTAACGCATTAAAATATAAAAAAAATCAAGTGTAAGAAAAAAATATTTTATAAAGTTCTAAAAAGTAAGAAACTGTAATTAAAACTATAAAATACTGGACGAGAAATTGTCCAAGAATACTTTTTAAGGAAATATAAAAGAAATTTAAAAGAAAAATACACTGAAAATTGTAATCATTTAGAGAATATGTTGGTAAAGAATATTTGAATTTTTGAAAAGAAGTTTAGAAAATAAGCTGAAAGAAAAATTAATGCTGAAAATTGTAAACATCTGAAAAAAAGCTGGAAAATAATAAAGACTTTTGACAGAATTTTGAAGAGAGATTGAAAGAGAATTACATGCTGGAAACTGTAAAAAGCTTCGGAAAATGCTAGAATTTTGAAGAGAAGTTTCTATATAAGAAATATAAAATGGAAACTCCAGAAAACTAGAAGAGAAATTACTGAAAACTACTGTGATTTTTGGAAAATAGTTTGGAAAAAAAAATGTGATACAGAAATAGGTTCTGTAAACTATAAGAATTTGCTAAAATATGTTCGTTGGAAACCAAAAACTTAAAACTGTAGAAATCTTTAAATCCACTAAAAAAGGGCTAAAAAAGTATTGGAGTTTTAAACATAATTTTGTAGAGAGTTTTATACAGAAATTTATGCTGAAAATTAGGGAAATCTTAAAAGAAATTATAATTATTTTATTTGATAGAAATAAATACTTTCGAACTAGTGTGACAGTTGTCCTATTTGTAACACGCAAATTACGTTTGTATAATTCAATATCTGTCAAGGTATTCGTTGTAGAAGTAGTTGTTTTAACAAGTAATTTGTTTTGGAGTCTTAGAAAGAGTCAAAATGTTTTCTTATGTTTTAAATTATTAAAAAGAAATTGTTAGAAAATATTGGAGTTTCAGAAAAGATTACTTCTTCTTGGATACACTAACAGTGCGACCACGGCGACCAGTAGTTTTGATATGTTGACTACGCACACGGAGATCCTAGAAGTGACGCATCCTTCTTTGCGAACGAACCTTCTTCATGTATTCAAAATCTTCAAAAGAGCTTGCTGTGCAAGTTGGAGGAAGCTGGCTGTATTTGCCATGCATACTAAACTTTTGCCTGTTGAGGAACCAATCTGGGATTTTGTATTCATTTTGTTGGCCATGATTGTGACAATCTTTACAACATCCCTTTTCAGAGCACTCACCAGCTCTTTTATCGAGATCAACATCGGCCTTCTTCAGATCGATGTTGTCATACCCTACCTACACCCTTAATTGCGATCATAACAAACACCACCTTTACGTTTGCTATTAATATTCGTACCCATGATACGAAGATGAGTTGGAACCTCTTTGGTATTATGAGAGACCTTTAAACTGCTGTTGTGAACGAAAGAGGTCTGGATAAGAAATATAAAGTAAAGGTTGTAAAAAAAAACTGTAATGAAAATTGCTGAAAATGCTGTAATTTTTAAAAAATGAGGCCTGGATAAGAAATATAAAGTAAAAGTTGTAAAAACTGTAATGAAAATTGCTGAAAATGCTGTAATTTTTAAAGAGTAGTTTGGAAGAAGTTTGACACAAAAAATATTTAAAAGAATTTACTTAATATTTATTATTGTCGAAGACATGTATGGAAGTAACTTTAAACTGAAATACTTGCTTAAAACTGTATCTATCTAGAAGAGAAATTGCTGGAATATGCTAAAATTTCTAAGTAGAAGGTTAGGAAAAAAATATTAAGAGAAATCATTGTAAAAGACTGCAAAACTTTGGAAAAGAGAAGGATGAAAAATACCGCTTTGAAATAGAACATTAGAGAGAGTTTGAAAGAGAAATTTGTGGTGAAAAGTGTATAAATATAGAAGAGATATTGTTGAAATATACTGGAATTTCTAAATCCGAGTATGAAATAAAAGTGAATACTGTAGAGATATAAAAGAAGAATATTGTGAAAAATGATTTTTGAAGAGACGTTTGGAAGAAGTTTGACAGAAAAATACGTTTTTAATAATATGTAGAATTTAAAATAATTTAATAAATGTAATAATTATTTTTGAATAAGTATGAAAAAATTTTGACAGAAAAGCTGTAGAAGTCTAAAAAAAATTGAAATTTATTAGGATATGTTTGAAAAAAACATGCTGAAAATTGTACAACAAATGAAATTTTTAAAACAATTTTATAACAATTTGTAAAATTCGAAAAGAGTCTGAAGTGAATTCATTTTGTTTAAAAGAAATAGTAAGGCGTTTCTCAAAAAAGAAAGAGACTTCTAGAATTTTCTTTAGTTATTTTTGTTGGTTTGTAAAAAAATTTTTTCAGAATTTTCCTCAATATTTTTTTGTAGATTTCAAGATTTTCTCAGCAATATTCATCACATTTTTGAGGACTTTTCTAAAGGGTTCTTGAATTTTGTAGATTTCTAGAATTTTTTAGAATGTTTCTTCAGTTAATCAATGGTTCTAGAATTTTCTTTAGTTTGTTTTTTTATAAATTTCTAGAACTCTTCAGTAATTTTCATTCCATTTTTTAAGAATTTTCTTATGAGCCTATACAATTTTCTTCATTTTTTTTGTAGAACACCTTAGAAACTTTCACCACACTTTTGAAGAATTTTTCTAGGGTGTCCTTGAATGTTTCTTAATATTTTTTGTAGATTTCTAGAACTTTCTAGAATGCAAGATTCCGTCCTTCAAGAATTTTCTTAGAGTTGTAAAACTTTCTTTACATTTTTGTGTACATTTCTAGAATTTTTCGGACACATTTTTGAAGAATTATTCTTGAGACTACTTGAATTTTTCTTAATAATCTTTGTAGATTTCTAGAACTTTTCAGTTACTTTTATTCCATCTTTTAAGCATTTCCCTCAACTTCCTTTGTAGATTTTTAGAAGTAAGATTTATGCGCCATCTCATAAAAAAACTATAAGTAGTGGTAAAATACAAGCTGAAACACAATGTTTCTAGTTTAAAAGTTCTAAATCTCGTTTTTCAGAAATCAAGAATGTTATTAA
The DNA here is from genome assembly GCA_963969525.1 of Ontholestes murinus. Classification (NCBI taxonomy): domain Eukaryota; kingdom Metazoa; phylum Arthropoda; class Insecta; order Coleoptera; family Staphylinidae; genus Ontholestes; species Ontholestes murinus. The sequence continues at coordinate 11,995,833 of OZ018394.1, read as the reverse complement.
AAATAAATTTGTGTCAATTGTAATTACTGTAGAAAACTTTAAGAGAAACTTGTAAATAATACTGCATTTGTTCAAAAGAAGTTTGCAATAAATTTGATAGAGAATTAAATTTGGTGTTGAAATCTGATGAAAAATGAAATGAAAATTTCTGAAACAATTCTGTAACTTTGAAAGGAAAATTCGTGCTAAGAACTGTTTAAATCTAAAAGTAAATTTGTTGGATAATACTGAAATTATTGAAAGGGAGTTTCAATCAGATTTGAAAGAGAAATGCATGCAAAGAGTGGATGAATTTAGAAAAAATGGGTAATTGGTAAAAAAGGGAAAAATTAAAAAAAAAAAATAAGGTACAAAATAATATGTATCTGTAGGAGAAAAAAATATAAATATTAACTTTCAAGAAAAGTTATGAAAACTATCAAAATCTGTAAGAGAAATTGCTCACGAATAATTTTTTTAAGAAGCGATTGAAAGAAATTTAAAAGAAAAATACACTGAAAACTTAAAATTAAAAAAAAAACAGTAAAAACTGTAGAAATCTAGAGGGCAAGTTGCTAAAAAATCTTGGAGTTTTTGAAACGGAGTTTAGAAAATAATTTGAAATAAAAATTAAGGCTGGATATTGTTAAAATCTGAAGAAAAAGCTGGAAAATATTAAAGATTTTGGACAGAATTTTGAAGAGATATTGAAAGAGGGCTAAAAACCGTAAAAATCTGGAGAAAATATTGTTGCAAAATAGGAGAATTTCTGAAGAGAAGTGTCTATGTAAGAAATATAAAATGGAAACTCTAGGAAACTAGAAGAGAAATTACTCAAAAATACTTATTTTTGAAGAAATATTTGGACATGTAAATACGTACTTAAAATTATAAAAATATGAAAAAATAATTTCGTGTAAAATGCTCGTTAAGTATATAGAAGCAATTTAAAACTGAAATGAAAGTTAAAACTGTAGAAATCTAGTAAAGTTGGAAAACAGGCTAAGAGAGTTTTAAATAGAAATTCATTCTGAAAATTAATTAAATCTTGAAAAGTTATTGTTTGAAAATACTAGAATTTCAGAAAAAAAGTTTAAAAGAGGCATGGGTAAGAAATATAAAGTAAAATCTGTAAAAAGACTATAACGAATATTGCTCAAAATACTGTAATATTTAAAGAGTAGTTTGAAAGAATTTTAATATTTTTGTGTCAAACTTCTTCCAAACTCTTTAAAAAATTTATTTTCAGCAATACGAAACCGAATTTACTGGAAAATACCTGAGATGTATAGAAGGAACTTGAAACTTAAATAAATGATTAAAACTGTAGAAATCTAGAAGAAAAAATACTGAACTATACTAAGATTTCTAAGCAAAAGGCTGGGGGAAAATATTAAGAAGAGAGGTTTTACAAAAGACTGCAAAATTTTTGAAAAGAGAAAGCTGAAAACTATTGGAGTTTTTTTAGCAGAATATTGGAGAGAGTTTTAAAGAGAAATTCATGGCAAAAAGTTCAAATGTAGAAGAGAAATTATTGAAATATACTGGAATTTCTGAGTCCGTCTAAGAAATAAAAGTGAATACTGTAGAAAACAGAAAAATTTTGAAAAATAATATATAAATAAATGAAAAATAATATAATAATACTGAAATAAAAGCGAATACTGTAGAGAAATAGAAAAGAAAATTCTGAAAACTACTGAATTTTTTGAAGAGAAGTTTGGAAGATATTTGAGAGAGAGACAAACATCTTTGTTTATTATTGAATACATTTGTTTTGTACAATAAAATCGTAATTTATTTTTATTACGGCTATCCACCCATGGTCTTTCTGCCAGGAAGATATTTGATTTTTCTGGATTGTCCATTTGTGCGGTCGAACGGACATCGCCTATCTCCTTTTTAAAATCCGCTCTTATCCGGTGAATCCGGCTCTTAATTTACTTGAACTGTACACGAGAATTAATGAAGATGCCCCCACTCCAAATTAAATTCGTTTACTTGAGATGTGTCGGAGGAGAGGTAGATGCCACGTTAGCCCCCCAAATTGGTTCACTCGGCCAGTTTCCAAAAAAGGTTGGTGTTGACATTGCCAAAGGAACTGCTAGCTGGAAAAATTTTAAGTTTACTGTTCAGATGAAAATCCAAAACAGACAGGCTACCATTTCGCGTGTACCATCTGCTGCATCTAAAAAAAAACGTGATAGTAAGAAGGAAAAGAACATTAAGTGGAAATATCTCCTTAGATGATGTGATTTCCATTGTAAGACAAATGACACCACGTTCTATGGCTGGGGCTTTGTCCGGTACCACGAAGGAAGTCCTGGGAACACGAATTCATCCATGATATTAATGAAGAAAGCATAGAAATCCCATAGGAAGGAGCCTTGTTTGATATACATAAGTAATTTAATAACAATTTTTGAGAAGAAGAATTGAACCATTTGGACACAAGATCAGTAAAGAAGAAATTAATTTAAAAAAATTGAAATTTATTAGGATACACTTGAAAAAGAAACATGCTGAAAATTGTACAAAATTGAAATTTTTGAAAAAATTTTATAACAATTTGTAAAATTCGAAAAGAGTCTGAACTGAATTCATTTTGTTTAAAGATCAATTGCCTTTACAAAGAGAAATAGTAGGCAATTTCTCAAAAGAGAAACAATTGATTAAAAATACCAATTTAAAAATTGCTAGTAATAATTAAACATTCCAATAAGTAATTGTGGAAGCTCTCACTTCGAGATACATTTTGATAATTCAAAATAATAAATAAAACAATTAACTTTGTTGGTATCACTTCTTTAGTGGATCAATTGTTTAGTTTTATTTGACTAATTTCTTAAAAGATTTTTAAAGAGTTTAAAAAGTAAATCTTTTTAGGGAACAATTATTTCTCTAAAACTTTAGCTTTCTTAGACTGTTGTTTTTTTTTTTCAAAAAAAGTTATTGAAATTTTGATCAAGAACTGTTTGAATAAAAAGTCAGTTTAAATTTGTTCAACGTAAGTGTGTAATTTGACAAAGAAGAAATAGATAAAACAAATAGTTGACAAAATGCCAAAAAGCAATAATTAAAAAAAACACTTAAAAATTGTAAATAATAAGTAAATTAGAAAAAATAGTTGATAAAAACAATTAAAATTTTCTAGCTGGAAACTAAGTAAATTAAACCAAAAATTAATTTGCCTCAAAATAGTTAAAATTTTTCAAAACTTTTAAGCCAGCAGTTAAGAACTTGAAAAAACTAACTTATAGATAAAAATAGTTTGTTAAAAAAACAGTTGAAAACTTTCTAGAAAATATGCTGAAATATCAATCAATCAAACAATTAAAAAAAAAAAAAAAAACTTTAAAATCATATTTAAAAACAATTTTATCAAAATAAATCAAGTTTAATTAGCAAAAAGTTATACAAGTTTAAATCTGTATACGAACACGGTAATTACTAAAAAAGGATTTTTAAAACAAAAAAAATAAACACTTAAGTAACGCACTTATTATGTTTTTTTTTTTTTTTTTTTAGTGGTTAAAACTTAGTAAGTGCGTTAGTTAAGTGTTTATCATGAATTACCACGTAGTAACGGTCACCACAATCCTTATGAAAAAAAAATTAAACTCTGAAAATATCAAAAAGTAATGAAATTTAAAAATATTAACATTAAAAAAATGCACTCACTACTAAAAATAAATGAATTTAAAAAAAGCCACACAAAATCCTTCTATTTCATAAAAAAAAAACAATGAAACTATTAAAAATGTTCAAACTGATTAAGTGATTGAAATTTGACAAAAATAATTAACTCTTTAAAAATTTTACAAATTAAGATTATTACAAACGTGCCCTAATTAATAAATTTAAAATTTTAAATTCTTGTTTAAAAATAGTTTAAAATTTGTCAAATATAACAAATGAAGTTTAAAAAAAAAACAATTTAAAAAAGAGCAGAAAAAAAATATTGAAAAATTAATAGTTTTTGTTTTGAAACAGTTGGAAATTTTCTCATATAACTCACTGATGAAATTAAAAAAAAGAAATTTATTATCAAAGATATTGTCAACGTATTATCAAAGTAACCTAAAGAGAACAGTTGAAAATTGGTAAAAAAAAAAAACTGTTATTTACGATTAGAAGAGAAAAATAATTTTAAATGAAAGTTATGTTAAAAATAGTAGGAACTGTTGAAAATTTTGTAAAAAGAAGAGTTGTTCATTTTGTGAAAAAGAAAAATTGCTTAGAAATTTTGCTGAAATAATAATAGTGATAAAAAATTGCGCCAACATCAGTGAGAACTTTCTAAAAAATATTTCAAAATAAGCACAGTTAAAATTTTGAACAAAAAAATGTCAAACGTTACATTATGCAATTGAAAAAAACAATTGGGTTCGTTATCAAAATGTCCGACAAATTAAAATTTACTTAAAATTTACCTAAAAATAAAAATTAAAAAAATAATTTAAAAAAATATTTGTAAAATATTATTAAAATTTGAGTTTAGTATTTTCTAAAAAAATGAACTTTGCTTCAACACAGTTAAAATATTATTAAAGCAACAAATTAAATGTTATAAATAAACAGTAATTAAAATTTACTTTAAAAAAATACTTAAAGAATCAAATTTATTGAGAAAAAACAGTTAAACTAAGTTGAACTTGAAATTGAAATTTAAAAAAAGCGTAAACTCTCGGAAGAAATAAATTAGTCAATGAATTTCTTAAAAAAACGAAAAAAAAAACAATTAAAAATTGCTTAAATATGATTTAAGAAGATTTCAAATAGTTGGAAGCCTTCTCAGAGAATTTTTTTTCTGAAGAAATAAAAGAAATTACGCAAAACTGCAACCTTCTAAGGAAGAACAGCTGAAAATTAATTAAACTATACAAAATATTGGATAAAATATGATATTATTTTTTTAAACGAGTGAAATTGGAATATTTTAAAATATGTGCACATTTAAAATTTTATATATATATACAGGGTGTCCCGTTAATGCGGGGAAATGGCTGGACCATAGATTACTGGAGTCAAAATATGACGATTTAACGCAACTTATCTATATCCAAAAATTTACGGTTAAGCCGGAATTTGGCTTCAAAGTTTCAAAAAATTTTCTTTCTTTTGTTTATAACAATTGAACAATCTTTTTTATTTGAATGAAATTTATTATTAAAAAGTACCATAATATCATACATCATTTCAGTTATTGTGGCCATTAGTGATTGACAGGAAGTATAAAAAACAGTAGTACCACCACTTAAAAACTAAAATATTTTTTTATTGGTGCATCCAATAAAATCCAAAAAAAATCTACTTGAAAGGGCATTAGATTTAAAAACTTTTTTGACTCTTACTAGTTTTTGATATCTTGTACGGTTTTTGCACAAACAAATAAATATAGTATACTCATTATGCACTCATTAAAAAGTCAATAAACTTACTCATTTGAATAAAAATTAAATAACATCAATTAATAAAATAAATCAAAACAACATCTAACACTTTTCAAACAATTTTCTTTGCAAAATCCTAATATAAACAAGATATGTTTGTTCCAAATATGAATATTTATGAACTATAATAAAGTTAAAAATTAATTGTTAAAAGACACTAAATTATTATCATTATACATAATTTACATTTTTTAAACAAAGACGGCCACGAAAAACATTTATTTTCGATTCGATGAAAAACTAGATTTTGTTTTTACTAGATAAAAAATATATATTTTATTTTTATGTGGGAATACCGTAAAAGATATGAAATATTATTAAGACATGAAAAAGTTTTTAAATTAAATGGTCCTTCAAGTTGTATTTTTTTAGTTTTTATTAGATCCACCAATAAAAAAATATTTTAGTTTTTAAGTGGTGGTACTACTGTTTCTTATACTTCTTGTTAACTAATATCAGTCATAATAACTTAAATGATGTATTACATTATGGTAGTTATTAATAATTAATTTCATTCAAATCAAATAAAGCGTTCAATTGTTATAACCAAAAGAATTTTTTTTTTAAACTTTTAAGCCAAATTCCGGCTTAACTGTAAATTTTTGGATATAGATAAGTTGCGTTAAATCGTCATATTTTGACCTCAGGAATCTATGGTTCAGCCATTTCCCCACATTAACGGGACACCCTGTATATATATATATATAAACATTGAAATATGTCAGAAAATCACATAATAATTAACATTTCCTAAAGAAACAATGAAAAACAATCTAAAATAGTTCGAATAAAACTTTTTGAATTCGCCATGAAAAATTTATCAAATAACAAAAATCTTAATATTTTAATATTTGCTTAAAAATTATTGACACTAAAAATACGAAAGAAAATGTTTAATAAAAGATACGTTTACTTAGTTAATATCACAATATTATTAACTAAGTAAAAATATCATTTATTTTTCATTTAATTAAAATGAATCACAAGGTAAGTGCCTGCAACCTCAATCAGTTGAAAATGTTTAAAATTATTAACAAAAGGCATCTCTAAAACCCCCAATGTTTTGTTATTAAAGTAAATTTTAAACTGCTTACCGTTTCTCAACTGTTTCTAGCAAACTTTCAATTATTTTAAACAAATTGCCAATTGTTTTTGTTACAAAACTCTTAATTGTTTTATTTTAGGGCCAAATTTTCAACTGTAAAAAAAGATAAATCGTGAGTCAAGATATTACCATAAATGTGCCATCTATTGTCTAAGCGTTGCACCAGATCCCCCTTTGGATGGATAACCACCGATGAATCATAAGGAACTAGCAACATCGACAAAGCTACGCTGATGAGATCCAAAATAGATCGAAACCTGTCAGAATTTTTTTCAGAAATTCTTCTTTAAAAATAATTAGACGTTTTAAAGAATCTAATTTAATTAAGAAAAAAATAAATAAAAATTTCAATATTTGCTTCAGCTATGTTATTGAAAATGAAATTTAGTAATAAAACAATTGAAAAAAATACTAGAAAATTTATTAAAAAGAATAGTTTTTGTTTTGAAACAGTTTATTTTTTATTTTTCTTTATTATATTTTAGGTATTTTAAAAATTGTTTTTCGGAAAGTTTTGATTTGTTTATTTTTAAAATAATTAACCAAATGTTTTTATTTGTTTTTAAGCTGTTTAAAGTTTCAATTAGTTTTCTTTAAATTTTCATTATTATAAAAATGTTTCTTCGAAGAATTTTAATTCTTTTCAAATTTTTTGTTATAAAACTCAGTTTTTTCAAAGTAAATTTGTGATCTGTGTGAGTTCTCAACTGTTTTTAGCAAATTATAAATTGTTTATTTAAAAAAATGTTTGTGGAAAATTTTCACTTGCTTAAAATTAAAAGAATGTTTAAGTGTGTATTTTTTAGAAAAATCATTTTAATCCGTATGTTTTATGCATATTTTAATCTGTCGTTTAGAAAGTTTGCATTTGTAGAATATCAACTGATTTAAGTTTTCATTAGCTTTCTTAGCAAAATTTCATTGGCAAAATTTGAAACCTAAAAAATTATTTGTCATTTTTAGAAATATTTTTGTTCTAACTGTTTGTAAGCTAATTAAAAAAATTCTTTTAGATAATTTTCAACTGTTGTTTTAGCAAATTTTCATGTTTATTCATATTTTAAAGATCTTTTGAAACCAATGTGTATTTTGTTCAATTAAATTCTCCTAAATTCTTTCTTTGAATTTGAATCAGAGTTTCCTATTTAAAATTTTAGTATTTTACAATCATTTCTATCATTTGTACTTCTGTTTAATTAAATTATTTTTTTAGCATTTTACCGCCATTTCTACCAATTGTAGATCTTTTTATTTAGGCTATTTTTTTCTATGGAAATTGTGGAAATTTTTCTTTGAAATTTATAAAATTTCCATCATCTCTTGTCTCATTTTTTTCCGAGCTATCCAGAAACTATTGTTGTTGACAAAACGTGCATATAATGTTTAGGGTTGTGTATATGCCCTTCTCAAAACTTTTGTATAGTTATTTTGGAAATTAATTTTGGATTTATGTTGACTTTGAAACAGTTTTTAGAGCGATCGGTTTTCTAATATTAATTGAAGGCCTCTTAAGAAAAACTTTATAGGCTACAAATCAATATATGTTGTGAATGACAAATTCAAGTGTGTCGAAACTATAGTCAGTATTAAAATATAATGTGTATGATACTAATAGTTACTTATATTTCTAATTCAATATATTACGACTTATTGCTGTAGAATTAAAATCTGTACAAAAAACGTTCCTAAATGTAATCTTCAGTTTACCCGAAACTTTATTATTATTTATTATTTGTCTTCATTTTGCTAACAGGTGTTATTAATTTTAGTTCGATTATTCGACTGTTATAAATTTATTGCCTTGACGTAACGAAAATTATAATATGTTTAATCCGGAATAAAATTATTATGCAAAAATTCTGAATGGAAATCAAACAGTAGATCAAATTACTCACACAAAACACTCGAAACGTACCATATGCCCGCAAAATTTTCACGTGCACACAATGCACAAATTGCATTCAAATCGCACGTTGTCCGTGGGGTTGCGCAAGGTAAGGGTGGACGTTGTCGGTTGGGTTTTCTATAGAAAAAATCACTATTAAATGCATCGGTGTTTGCATATAAGGGATAAATAATTATCGGGTGCAGAGTAAACGATTGTAACGTTGGTTCTTTTATTTGTCCAAATTTTTGGTGATTTCGTGTTCATGGGTAATTGCCACATTTACGCATTTACATAAAAATATGCTGTTGGTTTTGTGAGTAACGGTCATGAGATCAAGTTAAATACTGTTTAAAAATAAATGGGATTAAATATTGTAAACATTATTTGTCGTTAAAACATAGTGAAATTTTCAATTGATGATAAAAATAAGCATTTATAAATAAAATGTGTTGATAATGACCTTCAAAAGTCGAAACTTAAGTTGTGTTTTTGTAATATATTTATATACATTACAATACATTTTAGTGGTAAAAAACATAGTAAGTGTTTATATCATTAATTACCACGTAGTAACAATCGCAACCATCAAAATATGTTAGATACATTAAATTATAAACACTACACAACATTAAACATCATGTGACTTTTATTAAGCTTTTTGTTACTAATTCTTATCAAAAACATTTTAGAATTTAAATTGAAAAAATGGTTAGTAAATATAATATTTAAATGATCCTTAATTTTTTATCTTTTCTTAAATAATAAAATGTATTAAATAACAAATGTTTTTACAAAATGTTTTCGTCGTTTTCTAATTATTTTCATACATAAACTGACTATAAATATTGCACTAAATTAAACACACCCATTTTAGTGATCTCAACTATATTTATAATATAAATATTGCTTCTCAAAGTATTTTAATTGGATGAATAAATTTAATAAAATGTTTATGATTCATTCGATCAATTGATGACGTTAATTACCGACCAGCATTATCCGCGCACGAGTTCCAAACAAACCCCCTGAACAATTGCAGGAATTAAACAATCATTGTTATCGCATTTAGTGCTGGCCAGCAACAATTCCGGCCCTTATCTCGTCCTTGCAGACGCATCAATGTCCATGGGAATAATTGGCGGCGTCCCCCATATACAGTGGGTGTATCGAGAATCGAACGTGATTGATCAGCGGACGTCTGGCATGGCCGTCCAGAAATTTATTATTTATCCCTTTATTGCATTTCCAGGTCGGGGGCCCCTTCACTCTCTCGCTTCTTCGCAATTGGGGTTGATCACCCCCTTTGCTCGCCCACACGCCCGTTCCCGGTCCGTGGGGGACGCGCAAGTTTGCGTTTGCGGACTTACTCATATAAATTCTTGATTGGATAATTTACACGCAAAATGGGAAAAAGGGCGAAAAGGGGGAGATAGAGAAAGGGAGACGCAGACGACAAATAATGGAAACGGCCGGATTATACAGGCCAATTTTTTTTTTTCGTTTGAATCTAATTTTGATTATAAACCCGATGCAGAATTAATCACATCATTTAAAGTTTTTTAATTTATTATCTATAATTATTTCTTATTGTTTAGATAAACATAAACCGTATTTGTGTTATAATTTATATCATCATAAGAATAAATTCCTTTAATAGAGTAAAAAATAATACTCTTTTCAAATCAAATAACATTTTTTCGCAATTGTTTTTTTCTTGTATTTTCTTTAAACTTTTTGACATATTTTTGCTTAATAACTCAATTATTCTTTGTTTTCAAAATTTAACTGTTTAAAGAAAATTTTAATAAGGTTTTCTTCTTGTTTCCGACTCGCTTCACTTTACCTGTAAGAAGTTTTACATATATCGTATTTCAACTGCCATCTGTCAAATTTCATCTGTCACCTGTTTTGTGATCTGTAATATATCATGTTATTTGTCAATTGTCATTTGTTAATTATCATTAATCATCTCTCATATATATTCTATCATCTTTAATTTTCTTCTCGCAATTGTCATATTTTGGTACCTGTCGTATTTCAACTGTCGCCTGTTAATTGTCAAATTTTATCTGTAACCTGTTTTATGGCCTGTCGTCTATAATATTTCATGTTATTTGTCAACTGTCATTTGTCAACCATCATTAATAATTCATATATTCTCTATCGTCTGTCAACTTTCTTTTGAAATTTATCATATGTCGTATTTTAACTGTCATCTGTCAATTGTCAAATTTTTTCTGTCACATGTTTTTTGAGATCTGTCGTCTGTAATATATCATGTTATTTGTCAACTGTCATTTGTTAATAATCATGAATCATCTTTTATATATCCTCTATCATCTGTCAACTTTCTTTTGACAAGAACACTGAATAACACTTATTCAGTGTTCATTATGAATTACCACATAGTAACGGTCACAACCATCATTATGATTTCTTTTGACAATTGTCATATTTTGGTATATGTCGTATTTTAACTGTCAAATTTTATCTGTAACCTGTCCTCTATAATAATTTATGTTATTTGTCAACTGCCATTTGTCAACCATCATTAATCATCTCTCATATATCCTCTCTCATCTGTCAACTTTCTTCTGACCTTTGTCATATTTTACATATGTCGTATTTTAACTTGTCAATTGTCAATTGTCAAATTTTATCTGTCACCTGTTTTATGATCTACCGTCTGTAATATAACATATTATGTGTCAACTGTCATTTGTTAACCATCATGAATCATCTCTCATATATTCACTATCATCTGTCAAGTTTCTCCTGATATGTGTCATATTTTAAGTATTAGCTGTCAATTATCAAATTTCATCTGTCACCTCTTTCTTGTGATCTGTCGTCTTTTATATATTATGTTATTTGACAAGTGCCATTAATAATCTCTCATTTATGTCAACTTACTTTTCTTCTTGTGACATTTGTCAATTATCAAATTTTATCTGTCACCTGTTTTCGTGACCTGTCTGTAATGTTTCATGTTATTTGTCAACTGTCATTTGTCAAGCAACATTAATCATCTTTCATATATCCTCTATCATCTGTCAAGTTTCTTCTGACATTTATCGTATTTTAACTGTCATCTGTCAATTATCAAATTTCATCTGTCAACTCCTTTTTGTGATCTGTCGTCTGCAATATATCATGTTATTTGTCAGCTGTTATTAATTAATAATAAAAATGTATTAAAGTCCTTTATGTTGTAGAAAATTAACTAATAATTAGAAAAATTAACCATCAATAATCATCATCTTATATGTTGACAGATGACAGATGTCAGATGACATTTTCAAATCTGCTTAAAAATAGTTGAATTACTCTCAGATATGAGAAATGACGGATGATGATTGATAGATAATATCTGGCAGATAATACCATATATGACAGTTGAAAGTTGGCAAACTGACATCTGTCAAATTTCATCTGTCACCTGTTTTGTGATCTGTCGTCTGTAATATATCATGTTATTTGTCAATTGTCATTTGTTAATTATCATTAATCATCTCTCATATATCTTCTATCAACTTTAATTTTCTTCTCACAATTGTCACCTGTTAATTGTCAAATTTTATCTGTAACCTGTTTTGTGGCCTGCCGTCTATAATATTTCATGTAATTTGTCAACTGTCATTTGTCAACCATCATTAATAATTCGTATATTCTCTATCGTCTGTCAACTTTCTTTTGAAATTTATCATATTTTAACATATGTCGTATTTTAACTGTCGTCTGTCAATTGTCAATTTTTTTCTGTCACATGTTTTTTGAGATCTGTCGTCTATAATATATCATGTTATTTGACAACTGTCATTTGTTAATCATCATTAATCATCTTTTATAATTCGTCTATCATCTGTCAATTGTCATATTTTGGTATATGTCGTATTTTAACTGTCAAATTTTATCTGTAACCTGTTTTGTAACCTGTCCTCTATAATAATTTATGTTATTTGTCAACTGCCATTTGTCAATTATCATTAATCATCTCTCATATATCCTCTCTCATCTGTCAACTCTCTTCTGACATTTGTCATATTTTACATATGTCGTATTTCAACTGTCACCTGTCAATTGTCAAATTTTATCTGTCACCTGTTTTATGATCTACCGTCTGTAATATAACATATTATGTGTCAACTGTCATTTGTTAACCATCATGAATTATCTCTCATATATTCACTATCATCTGTCAAGTTTCTCCTGATATGTCTCATATTTTAACTATTATCTGTCAATTATCAAATTTCATCTTTCACCTCTTTCTTGTGATCTGTCGTCTGTTATATATTATGTTATTTGACAAGTGCCATTAATAATCTCTCATTTATGTCAACTTACTTTTCTTCTTGTGACATTTGTCAATTATCAAATACATATTATCTGTCACCTGTTTTGTAACCTGTCCTCTATAATAATTTATGTTATTTGTCAACTGTCATTTGTCAAGCAACATTAATCATCTTTCATATATCCTCCATCATCTGTCAAGTTTCTTCTGACATTTGTCGTATTTTGACATATGTCGTATTTTAACTGCCATCTGTCAATTATCAAATTTCATCTGTCAACTCCTTTTTGTGATCTATCGTCTGCAATATATCATGTTAGTTGATTAATTAAAAGCACTAAACACCTTTAAATAATATTGTGAAGAAAGGTTTTTAGTGCTTTTAATTAATCAAGTTTACCTTCACGTAACTCACAAAAATCAAACTATCATGTTATTTGTCAACTGTTATTAATTAATAATAAAAATGTATTAAAGTCCTTTACGTTGTAGAAAATTAACTAATAATTAGAAAAATTAACCATCAATAATCATCATCTTATATGTTGACATATGACAGATGTCAGATGACATTTTCAAATCTGCTTAAAAATAGTTGAATTACTCTCAGATATGAGAAATGACGGATGATGATTGATAGATAATATATGACAGATAATACCATATATGACAGTTGAAATATGACATATATCACATTAAAATTAACAAATAACGGTTTACAGATAGATGATTGATGAAATATGTTACCTGTGACAGATGACAGATATCAAATGAAAGAGCGTACTTTTGAATAATTACAAATTAAAAAAAAGTAATTAAAGCAATCTACGCTTAACCATCTATAGCAAACACCTAATTAAGATAGATTATTGTTATCTATCATATCATATAATCTAGCATCTACCAGCTGTTCACAGTTGACAGTTGACAAATGGTAGATGACAGTTGAAATATTCCATATATCAGATCAAAGTTAACAAATAACGATTTACAGATAATAGATGATAAATGATAGATAAAATATGATAGTTGATAGATTACAGATGATAGATGACAGATGAAAGAGCGTACTTTTGAATTACTACAAATAAAAATGTAATTATGGTAAGGTACGCTTAATAATCTATGGAAAAAACTAATTAAGCTAGATTATTGTTATCTGTCAGGTTATAGATGATAGATAGATGGCAGATGACAGATGGCAGTTGAATTATGACAAATATCAAATAAAAATGACATATGGATGACAAAGAATGTATGACAGCTGACAGAATGCACATGGCAGACTGATAAATTTTAACAGATGATAGATGGCATTTACAAATAACGAATAACAGAAGATAAATAATAGATGACAGATAACAGATGACAGATGACATCTGTCATCTAATATATGTCATCTGTCATCTGTCATCTATTATTTATCTTCTGTTATTCGTTATTTGTAAATGTCATCTGTCATCTATCATCTGTCATCTGTCATCTGTCATCTATTATTTATCTTCTGTTATTCGTTATTTGTAAATTATAATCTGAAAAATGTTATATTTAAACTTTAACTGTCAACTATTAACTATCAATGATCAAATTGTGTCTGTCATCTTTGAGGTTATTATATCTGATCGTTTTTTTTTTGCGTTATGTCATATACGAGGATAACTTACAAAAACCTTTGGTTCAGAATCTCGCTTATTTTTAATCTGATTTCAATAAATAAAATATCAGATGAAATAATTTGTGAAAAACTTCAATATGAACTGAACTGGTATATTTTTTTGCATCCAGTTTTTGACAAAAGACAATCAACTTATTTTTTCAAATTGCACTGTATATATATTTTATATTTTTCGGTCAAGAGCTTTTTTTTCTGAATATTATCTATACATCAAACAAAAGTTGAGAAATTGAGGAATTTATGGAAAATAAATGAAAAATCAGGTAGCTATAGTAAACAATATACAGAGCTTATCCTAAAGTGACCCTATCAGATATAGATACAATACTGCAATGGTTTTTAATAACTTCACCATTAAAATAAAGAAGTTTTTTTACTATTTCTTATAGAGAATTTTCTTTTCAAATGAACACATGGAATTATTCCATCAGGAAAACGATTTCTGTAGAGACATATAATTCCTGCACCCAAGAAGAAAAAGAAGAAATTGATACAAATCACTCCTAGCTCGTCAACTAGAAATACACTGACCAACTGGAAATTGGAGAAAATGAATAAATTAGAACAAGTTAAGAGTAAGCCCTTGAAAAGTGATTCTATGATACTAGTCGAAATAAGAGGATGAAAACCAAGAAAATTGTGAAGAAATATGATTAATGTTTTTAGTACTGAAAATGTGCTGCGCACAGTTATTTTTTTTACATATTAAATGATTATATTACCGTTTTTAAAATCTTGTATCATTTTAATAGTGAAATTATTAAAAATCGGGAAACAACTGATTAGAAACACTCCTTTCTTAATTCAAAAGTGGTCTCCCAAAAGTTCAGCTAACTGGCTCCTCTGGCAGTAGATGCCGTTTTTGAAATCCTCCACCTAGGAGAGCACGAAAATACTAGGAATCTTTCAGACATCAAGCTTAGGCAACTAGATATCACTACTGAAGATACCGAGTTAATCGATGGCCAATCAGGATCGCCAATGTCAACGGGCTTAAGAAGATTGAAAAGGCCAAGATTGGTTTCATCCAGTTTTACATTTCAGCGCCAAAGACTGACATGGATCATAACGTGGTCGTTATGGTCACAGTGATGGATAGAGTTCTAAAGGAGGGGAGAACGTAAATCTTGAACATATTTAAACAATATTCACTATTTGTTTTGAGTTATGTGAAGTAATAATCACTAATAAAACACGATTTGATTTCCTTTCTTCACTAATTTAATTAGTGAAGAAAGGAAATCAAATCGTGTTTTATTATATTTAAACAAATCAAAAAAACTGGTTGTCATGTTTTACTTATTCAAAAATCTTATTTGAGAGATGCTATTTCAGATCTAACCCTTCATGATTTCAAGAAAATCAAAGTAATGGTCATCAAGGATGTAGAAAAGGAGGATGTTAAAGTAGTATGCAAGTTCCTGGGTTGCTACGCGATTGCTTCTTTAGACCATTTCATAGCTGAAAAATTACGTAATGCAGAATGGTTAAAATTACAGGAGCACAAAAGCTAGGTAAAACAGTTGCCTTTCTGGTAAGGGGTATGTATTTTTTTAATATCTACAAAAATGCTCTTTTGTGTTTTTTTTTTTTGCTAAAATGACCTGGGGAGAAAATAATTGCACTCTGAAGATTTTAAGCGACAACTTTAAATTAAGGCTTTTATTCTTTGTAGGAAAACAGTTTTTGGTAAAAATTCGTGCACGGAATGTGGGTGCTTTCTCACGACCGTTTTTTATTTATTTTCGAATTTTCCTTTAGAAAAACGAAAATTCTACAAAATTACTGAAAAACTTTTAATTGAACAAAATTTTCATGAAAGAACAAAAAATAAAAATTTTATTAAATAAGTGGATTCACTCATTAGTAGTCACACCACGTTCATACTTTTTTGTGGAGAAATTGTACAAGATATTAAAGATGATTAAATGACAAAAAACTTTCAAATGAACTAATCTTTCAAGATACATTTTTATAAGGTACGTCAATAAAAAAATATATTAGTTTTTGTTTCATGTGTGTTCTTTAAATGAAATAATGTGTAATCAACAAAAAATAAATTTCACTCAGATCGAATATAGGGTTCAATTGTTGTAAGTAAAATAAGTAGAATATTAGATAAAAAAATAGGGAGATCTGAAAGAATAATTGATATATGACTAGGGTACTAAGTGACCTGACATTTTTAACCAGAATCACGTGCTTCCGTAATAAATCTTCAACGATTATTTTGACTACTACTGTGTCTTTTTTTAGGGGAAGACTTTTTTGTGGAAAACGCCACTCGTGCCACATCCCCACATACCCATCCCTAGATTTTTATTATTCGGACATTTAAAAAACGCCAGGGTTACTTGGCACGCTTTAAAAAAAGCCGTACGCGTGCTGCATATTTAAATTTTTGGGGTTTTTAGGGTGACCCAGACATTGTTAAAAACTACTGGTAGAAAATGATGAAAACTTCAAGGGCCGCTGGCCTATGACGTTTGATGTATTGAGCAATACAGGTGAAAATAAAAGTTTTACCATTCGTAGTCTCAAAAAAAAAGATATTTATTCAGAAAAAAATATTTAAATGCTATTAGGATTACTGCATTATAGTAATAGTAGTGAATTTTTAGAAAGTGAAAAATTAAATTAATAAAAAAACAAAATGGTTTTGGTTTCAAATGCTGAAACCAATATTTTCTCTCTAGTTTTAGGAAAAACGTATTCATGTTCTTTACATTAACTGACAGTCTAAAATCTACTCATTACGTTTGTTAAGTAACGAAAATAGATTATTCTTCGTTTAACCTTACATTAGTAAATACAATAAAGTAAAAAAAGAAGTCAGTATTGATCTCGAAACTTTATTTTATATAATGACCTGACGTTTTTGGCCAGATGACTATTTAGATCAACCTGTCAACTTAAACCATCCTGTTATCTCGCAAACGTCGAGTGGAAAAAGGGTGAAACATCATAATAAACCAGGTTTAGAGGACAGGTATCAGCATCTGCCGGTTTTCAGGTTGCCAACAGTAAATTAAAAAAGCTATACACCATGCAAAATTTAAAGTAAATCTACAAACGCTATGTTTTCCGTATCCAACAATTAGGGGTTTTAATTATCATCTTAATGAATACTGCAAACACAAAAGTGAATATCTGTAATATATTTCGTGATAATTATTATTTATTGTTGAATGAAAATTAAATAATTTTGACGGTTGATCGATATAAATTAAATATCCCTCGAAGTATAATTTTTTAATGCCTATTTGATTTATTAAGGTTAATCTTACTACACTTGAATTATATGCACACTCAAATAATAATAATAATTTCATCTACTTAACACCTAATGTGTTTCGTTAATTGACAATTCCCTTTTTTGTAGACTTCAGTAAAGGCAACAAACCGTAATAATATTTATGTGGCTTTAACGCGATAAGTGAGGTAGATTTCCTAGTAAACCGAACCCCATTAACGGTGCCAAAAACTAAAAACTGTTAAGAACATCCGTGCGAAACACATGCTCCGAACAATTTTCTGGACCCTCTCCTCCGCCGACCGCTCACTGGCCAGGGAGGGACAGTTGCACCCTCCTGCTGTCCGCTGTCCGGACGGTCATTATTTATTAGCGTCGGCCGCACTCGCATAAAGGGTGTCCACTGCAGCCGGCCCATAAAAAAAATCAAGACTCGCCATTTTCTCTTTCTCTGCGTGTTGCGTTATTATTATTGTGCGTGCATAACCCCCTTTTTTCCCCGGGTACACCCTATCGATAATCTATGCCCCATGGTCAGTTACGGTCCGGGACGTGTAACTTACGACTCCTAACTGGACATGAGTGGTTGAGAAATGTCGCCCCTTTATGTTGTTTAATGTCACTTCTTTCCCTTTTTATTCCTACTAGAGGCAAGTGTCCACTGCGGTCGGACACTTATCGTCGAGATTAATGAATCCTACGATGGACACTCTCAGCGTTTTTGCCGATGATGTTATTACTCGGTTTGGTCGAAATTTAAGTTTTGATTATACTTTATATGATGCATTGACGGAAATAAAACAATGTAATAATTCTTAATCAAATATTATGATCTAGATGGAAATCAATTAATTTTCCAAAAAAAAATTTTTCATGTTAAAAGTAGAGATAAAGGAATATTTAACACCTTCATTATTTATTTTTTAAGAGTACATTCACATTAAATATGGTATCGTACTGTTGACCTATCACAAAAAAAATATTAAACACCTTACTAGATGATCCTTGCCTATTTTATTTTTTTTGACCCATTATAACAAATTATGTTATTTATAGTGGTGAATTAACGTCAACCAATAAAAATAACTATAAATTATCACTTATTAAAATGTGATAGATTTGACATATATTAACCAAAATTGATGAATCACACTCTTGATTCATTAAGTCATATTTATAAACGACAGTTGAGAGATGACAGATGAAATAATAAATGACAGATGAATGGTAATAAATGACGCATGACTGAACTTTAAAAAAAATATATGACATGCTGAAGAAATTTAATTTAATTTAAGATTGCTGAAATTAAACTATAAAGTTCTTAAGAGATAAATACATTTATTAAGATTACTATCTCGAAATTGTTGACCTATAGCTGATGATAGATAGATTAATAACACGTGAGAGATAACAAATGAAAATAAGATTTGAGGCGTGGAAAATTAAATATGATGAAACCAAATTAATAGATTTGACAGTTGACAGATTTCTTGATGTATAACAGATCGCAATAACTGTATATGTTATATGGACAATATCGTTTCAAAATTACTAAAAATTCAATTACAAATGAAAGTTAAATAAATTTATCAAGTACGAGAGATAACAGTTGTTAATTGACATTGACGAAGTAATATATGGCAGTTTAAATATGAAAAATGCTAGATGAAAGTTGACAGATGATGAACTAGATATAATATGTGACAAATGATGATTGACAGTTTGTCAAATAACATGGTATATAATAGATGACAGATGATAGCTTGAGAAATTTTAATTTTAAATTGTTACAATTAAATTATAAAGTTTTGGCGGGATAAATAAATTTATGCAGATAGCAAATGGTAGATGACATATTTACAGATGATAGATGATAAATGATAGATAAAATATGATAGATGACAAATTATAGGTGATAGATAACAGATGACAGATGACAGTTGACAGATAATAAACTTCAAATGACAGATAACAATAATCTATCTTAATTAGGTTTTTGCTATAGTTGGCAAAGCGTAGATTACTTTAATTACATTTTATTTGAAGTAATTAAAAAAAGTACGGTCTGTTATCTGTCATATGTCATCTGCCATTTGTAATCGGTCATCTATCCTCTGTTATCTGCCATCTATCATCTATAAGCTGTCATATATCATTTATCATATATTATCTATAAACCGCTATTTCTTAACTTTGATCTGATATATGTAATATTTCAACTGTCATCTATCATTTACTATAGACAGTTAAGCGTAGAATACTTTAATTACATTTTGATTTGAAGTAATTCAAAAATACGCTCTTTCATCTGTCATCTGCCATCTGTGTTATTTCATCTGATAAATGTCATCTGTCATCTATCATCTGTAAACCGTTATTATTTAACTTTAATCTGATAAATGTAATATTTCATCTGTGATGTATTATTTTCCAACTGTGAACTGTCATATCATGTTATTTGTCATCTATTATCTAAAAGTCATAATATGTCATCTCTTATATGTCATCTATCATCTTTATTTATTATTTAACGCACCCAAACTGATGATCTATCATTTGTTTTTATTATTTGCTATAAGTCATAAATCATGTTAATTTATATCTGTTATCTGCCATCTGTCATCTGTAATTTGTCATCTGTCATTTGTCATTTTTCATCTGTTATCTGTCAACTATTGTCTATCTGTAATAAACTGCCATTGTCATCAATTATTTGTGATCTATTATCTATCTAAATAAGTAATTGTGGAGGCTTTCACATCGTGATACATTTTGATAATTCAAAATAAATCAACAATTAACTTTGTTGGTATAACTTTTTATTATTTATTATATCTATCTATCTATCAAATTAACTATCATTGTCATCTATAATTTGTTTTCTTCTATTTGTCTACTGTCAACTGCTATCTGTCATCTATCATCTGTATTTTATTATGTGCCATCTGTCATCTGTCAACTAAAAAATTATGTGTTATATCGTCAATTATGTACAATCTTGATACATTTATTTAATCCACCCAGGCTGATAATTTGTTTTTCTTATTTGCTTTCTGTCATTTGTCATCTGTCATCTCTCATCTGTCATCTGCTATTTGCCTCCCATCTGTTATCTGTTCTCTGTTATCTGGTATCTGTAATCTATCAACTTTCACCTGTCATTTGTCATTTGTCATTTGTCATTTGTCATTTGTCATTTGTCATTTGTCATTTGTCATTTGTCATTTGTCATCTGTCATCTACCATATGTCATCAATCATTTGTCACCAATTACATGTTATACATATATTATGTGAGCTGTCATTGTTATATGTTATCTTTCATATATCATGTGTCATCTGTCATCTGTCATCTGTCATCTGTTATATGTTATCTGTTATCTGTTATATGTCATCTGTCATCTGTTATATGTCATCTGTTATATGTCATCTGTCATCTGTCATCTGTCATCTGTCATCTGTGATCTGTCATCTGTCATCTGTCATCTGTCATCTGTCATCTGTCATCTGTCATCTGTCATCTGTCATCTGTCATCTGTCATCTGTCATCTGTCATCTGTCATCTGTCATCTGTCATCTGTCATCTGTCATCTGTCATCTGTCATCTGTCATCTGTCATCTGTCATCTGTCATCTGTCATCTGTCATCTGTCATCTGTCATCTGTCATCTGTCATCTGTCATCTGTCATCTGTCATCTGTCATCTGTCATCTGTCATCTGTCATCTGTCATCTGTCATCTGTCATCTGTCATCTGTCATCTGTCATCTGTCATCTGTCATCTGTCATCTGTCATCTGTCATCTGTCATCTGTCATCTGTCATCTGTCATCTGTCATCTGTCATCTGTCATCTGTCATCTGTCATCTGTCATCTGTCATCTGTCATCTGTCATCTGTCATCTGTCATCTGTCATCTGTCATCTGTCATCTGTCATCTGTCATCTGTCATCTGTCATCTGTCATCTGTCATCTGTCATCTGTCATCTGTCATCTGTCATCCGTCATCTGTCATCTGTCATCCGTCATCTGTCATCTGTCATCTGTCATCTGTCATCTGTCATCTGTCATCTGTCATCTGTCATCTGTCATCTGTCATCTGTCATCTGTCATCTGTCATCTGTCATCTGTCATCTGTCATCTGTCATCTGTCATCTGTCATCTGTCATCTGTCATCTGTCATCTGTTATCTGTCATCTGTCATCTGTCATCTGTCATCTGTCATCTGTCATCTGTCATCTGTCATCTGTCATCTGTCATCTGTCATCTGTCATCTGTCATCTGTCATCTGTCATCTGTCATCTGTCATCTGTCATCTGTCATCTGTCATCTGTCATCTGTCATCTGTCATCTGTCATCTGTCATCTGTCATCTGTCATCTGTCATCTGCCATCTGCCATCTGCCATCTGCCATCTGCCATCTGCCATCTGCCATCTGTCATCTGTCATCTGTCATCTGTCATCTGTCATCTGTCATCTGTCATCTGTCATCTGTCATCTGTCATCTGGCATCTGGCATCTGGCATCTGCCATCTGTCATCTGTCATCTGTCATCTGTCATCTGCCATCTGCCATCTGTCATCTGTCATCTGTCATCTGTCATCTGTCATCTGTCATCTGTCATCTGTCATCTGTCATCTGTCATCTGTCATCTGTCATCTGTCATCTGTCATCTGTCATCTGTCGCGATATAAGACAGTTTACAAATGTCAAATAACATGGTATATAATAGATGGCAGATGACAGCTTGAGTAATTTTAATTTTAAATTAAATTATATAGTTTTGGCGGGTTAAATAAAAGTACTCAGAATATTAACTCAAAATTGGCAGATGACATTCAAGATATGGCTTATGGTATATGCCATCTATCATCTGATAAAATTTCTCAGACTGCTATGTGCATTCTGTCAACTGACATACAAAATCTGTCATTCGTACGATAATTTTTATTAAATTCCAAAACTTTGATAATCATTAGTTGTTTTTTTTATCAAAAATTTTTTTTACGCAAATTTTAAATTTATTTTAGATTTTAAACTGTTTTTCTTACACGTGTAATTAAAAAAAATAATATTAATATTGTAATAGATTTTCATTTTTTCTTGTAAAGTTTAGAAAAAGCTGGTACTTTTTTTTGTTTAAAAATTGTTTTGAAAAAAAATTTCATAATTTTAAAAGAATTTCAATTGGTCTTTCTTTTGTAAAATTTCAGAATTTTACAAAACTCGTTTATTTATTAAAAAAGTTTCTATTGTTTTTAATTGGTAAACTGAATTTCAATTATTTTAAGTACTTTTGTCTTCATTTTTAACTGATTTTTTGTTGTTTAAATGATTTTTAATAATCTCCAATTATCTTCCTCTGGCAAAAAGGTTAACTGTTTTTAATACATTTTTGAATTGTAAATGATAAAATTTTCAAATCAGTTTTTTTTGTCAAAAATAGATTAATAGCAGTTGTGTTGGGGTTGGAGGGTGGTTTAGAGGCCACCTACCTACTTTCCACACATCTTTTTAATTTCATCACTGTTTTTAGATTAGTGCAAAAGTAACAGCAGAAATGTTAGTATTAACGTTCATGAATTTATAAGTAATATTGTAGCTGAAGTTTGAAAATATATGTTGGGTGGATGGGTGGACCCTATACCACTCTCCAATCTATTCAATATTCACG